>JAKCPI010002355.1:0-305533 GCA_023213315.1 Euborellia annulipes | reverse complement strand
ATAAAAAGTTATAGATATTGCGAATTAGAGTACAAAATAAATTTTTTTAACAAATATTATAATTTAGTAGTTCAAAATCCCCTCATGGAAAAATTGTTGCACCCTACACTTTATAGTGATCTAGCCTAGGTCTAAGCAGCAATATAACAATACTAATAAATGTTTTATGTCTATATAACCTCAAGTATTAAAAAAACTTTTTTTACAAAACATCAAAAGATTTATTTTAAAAAAATATTGAATATATTTTTACTAACTATAAACATATTGCCAAAAGGGAGAATATAAAAATGGTTTTCACTGGTTTATGCGTTGCCACCCTCTGAAAATATTTTTTTTTTTCTTCATATGAAAAATATTCTGTCGAGTGCCAAGGTTGTATGTATGACTCCATTTTATTAAGAAGAGATTTTTCTTATTCGTTGCAAATGGCTATTCTAGACTTCTTTTTATCGATTTATATATTAAAGATGATATCTATTGCTCTATATAAAGAGCTTGCAACTTTGTCCATTCTGAATATGTATTAAAATAGAAGTTTACTTTTTATAAATAGCAGTTAATTTCCATAAATTGTTGAAAATTCTACTGTATAAATTTCTTTATGGAAATTTTGGAGATAGATTATAATATTCCTTATAAAAGACTCTTTTCCGGCGACCTTGGCCGTGAGTGAAGAAAATTTAGAATCACCTTCCATAGAGATTGAAATAATAAGAATGAATTTGTGATCTGAGAAACATTAATATTCATAAATATTAACCAGCTCTCCGTTTCATTAAGATATATATCTTCCTTTGGGGATTACTGTTTGTTTATTGGAGAATTAAAGGATTTGACTTTTAGATATTTACATTCTTCTGGATATTATGCTCGGGTTTGTTTACTGGAAGATAGGCAACCAAAATAACCAATGGAGTTGGAATATTTTTTGTTTTTGCATTTATTTAAAGATTTTTTTGGAACGAAGTTCTTTTACTCGGCTTACGCAGGGTGAATTGGGAGTAACAAAAAAGCGTTCCTAACAAAAATGCGTTCCCAGCGCCCGAACGACGGCGGAGGAAGGCGAAATTATCCGAAGTCTTGGCGAGGCCACGCCCACCTTTTTTCTCTTTATTTCCTTCTATCTACGAGCAAGAGGTTCCAGCGGGCGCGGCTTTCCGTCTATTTAATACTTTTGAGGCAACACTTCTTGATTCTGCCCAAATCTACTGCCACATCCGGAAGTTAAATAAAAAGTAAGAATCGAAAATATTGTTGTCTTTGAATACATTTTTAATAACATGATTTTTGTTTACCAAGGGTCGAGGGTTCGGATCTCAGGGAGTCCGATGATTTTATTTGGATATCAAATGGCTTAAATAAGAATACCTGGCCCCAAATATACATATTATACAAATAACGGTTATCGTATAAAGTCTTATATGGCCTAAGTTGCCGAAAAGACTGTGTGTATGTGTGTGTGAATGGAAAAAAGTGTGAGTATTAAAAAAAAAAGATTATTTAAAAAAAATAATATCATCCATTTAAAAATGAAAAGTGGATAGGATAAATGTATTAAAATTAGGTTTAAAAATGGCCTACGTAGCTGGGGCGAATAAATAAACATTTTGCCGAAGGCTATTGCAATAAATAAAAAAACATCCATATATCTTTCGAATAAAAGTAGTAAAATAGACACGGATAATCGCAGAGAAATCTAGTTTGAAGCTGTTTTTCTAAACTTGTTTTGTAAAAAAAAAACGTGACTAGATATTAAAAAAATAATAATATAGATATAATAAAAAAAGAGGAGTAATTCCTTCCTAATCATCAATTAATTTAAATTAATGCATAATTATAAGAAAACAGCTAAATATTTTTCGAGATCTATATATTTGAATAGGATAATAGTATTCAAAATATCTCGATTCGGACTTAACTAGTCATAGATATATTTATGCAATGGATAGCACGCCTATGCCCCGGAAAGGCGGAGATCCTGGGTTCGATTCCCGGGGGCCATGGGATGTTTGGCCTCATCAATAAAAAACACTCACATGTCTTGTTAAATATAAGAAAACATTCAAAAAAATAATTTTTAAGAGTATGTCAAGTCTAAGCAAAAACGTAAACTTTTAACATCTGAAATCAGCGTTAATTCATTTTAATACCTCCTTATCTCAAATTCTGTAAGCAAAAATTTTAACCCCAAAGTGTTAACATTTAGGTTAGATTAGGTTGAAGTGGCCGTTCCCAGAGAGGGAACACACTTAGGCCAATTAGGCCCTTTGATACCAAAGCGTTAACATTTAGTCAATAGTGATAAAAATTTATTAATGTCATGTCTAGGGGTGCCTTTAAAATTTGAAAAAAAATGGCGGCTTTAACCTAAAAAGTAAGGTAGTGATTTTGACAGCTTTGAGATAAAAGTAACATGTTAACGTCGGTGTAAAAAATTGGTTTAGAGAATAGCATTTTTAACGCTGGTGTTAGATTAGTATAAAAATATTTTTCCGAATGAGTTTATCTTTAGATATGTATTTACCCCGCCAGTACTTTGAGTTTTTGCAACTGGAAAGTTTCATTGACTGTTTGAAAAACATGACGTAAAAATAAAATATAAACGAATAATAAATGAAAAAAAAATTCAATTAATAATTGAGAGGGTTATTATATCACTCGTTCGTTAATTCTAATGTAAAATTAAATGAATATGTTATCTCTTTAATAACTTGTTTAGAGAAAATTGAACCTGGAGTTTAATTCCAAAACCGATCTACTTTTTCATTATAGCGCATTTAAATTAAAACCTTAATTTCAGAAATTATATAAAATCCATTCATTAGATAATTAAAAAAAAAAAAAAAAAAATTGTTTTATGTACAAAGTGAAATAAAAAATAAAGGATCTTTCGCTAAATGCTTATACTTCTTTCTCTCTTTCATTCCTTTAAGTTGATTTTTCATCTTGATAATAAATAAATTACTTAAGTAAAAATTTTAACGGTTTACTTAAAGGCTTTTCTTTTATTAAAAAAAAAAATGCCTAGAAGCAAGTAAAAGAATAAGTTGAAGTTTAAGAAAAAAAATTTTAATTAATTTATAAAAATAGTGGATAAAACGTTATATTAAACGGATATTTTAATACCCAGGCATGTACAACCAGCTGCCCTTTTGTACATTTTCTGTGGCTTTTAAAGAGCATAGATACATTTTTAAAGAGCATAGATACTATTTTTCTAAATGAATAATTATTAATTTGACCAGCTCTAGTAGAAACATTTGGTAAATTAAAACACTCGGTTATTTGTTTCTTGATTGATTATAAATTAGCACTTGTGCATGACTATTCTCTAAAAAAAGGCGTTAAAATTTAAAATAAACAAATGGGTGTTAAAAAGTAATGTAGAAACAATCAGCGTTAATTCTCTAAACAAAATTTTAACAGCGACGTTAACATGCTGCTTTTATTTCAAAGCTATCAAAATCATAACCTTACTTTTTAGTTAAGGACGCCATGTTTATTTTAAACACGACGTTAAAATATTAAAGGCACCCCTAAACATGGCATTAATTTTTAACACTATTTACTAAATGTTAACGCTTTGGCTTTAAATTTTTGTTTACAGAATAGCTATTTGAGGCAAGGAGTGATTTTGAATAGCATTTTTTAACGCTGATTGTTTTCACATTACTTTTTAACACCCATTTGTTTATTTTAAATTTTAACGCCTGTCTTTAGAGAATAGACCTGGTGAGGATGTCAGACTAGTGTCGACATATGTAGGCCTATTGATTAAAAAGTTTTCCGAAAAAACAGAGAGTACCACTGCACTAGAGAAGCTCTGTATAATAATGCATTGATGATAATTGAAGCACCGGATTAAAAGATCTTTAAGGGCAAGGAAGAACTTGTAACGAGCATAATACCTAATTCTACTTTGATAAGGGAAACTTACTAGGAGTTGAAAATTCTAACATTCCGATAATATATAATTTTGCAATTCTATGCGTTGTGGAGCACCGATCGATTTCTCTCTGTATACCCTTAGCTTCAAACATTAAAAATATAAAGTGAATTTTTTTTTTTTAAATAAAGTTTTCATATATACTCTATAGTATATTTTTTTATGCATTGAAACAAATTTTAGTTCAAGTTATTTTCTTTCCTAATTGCTCTCTTGAAACGACTAAGAAAAGGTCTGGCATCTGTTTCGTGCCACGAAAACTCCCCTTCAAGAAGTTTGAAGATTTCATTGAAGTATCCCAGGAATGAAAGCTGATGAGAGGGGGAAAGACCCTTTAGCAAGCGAGAGAGAGATTTTTGAATATATACGAATAAACGAATAAAAATAAATAATAAGAATGGTTGATTATTGATATATTGGGATATAATGTTGTATAGGGAGCCAGAAGTGAAAAATAAGACTTTGTAACGTTTCGTGGGCAGGTCGCGATCAATTTTATAATTATAGAGTTTTTTATATTGGAAATAAAAAAGATTTGAGAAAAAACGCTGAGTTGCTAGCCAGACATCGTGGATGGGATTAAATTATTTGCGTCTTTGATATCTAATTAGTTTACATATATAACAATTCGGGTTACATATCAGTTCCGGGGTGAACGTAATTTTGAAAAATGAACTATACGAAGTTAATTACTCAATTCAAGTGTGTCATTTCCAATAGGAATATAATTTTCAATTTGAGATTATAATATTTTGGTTTATTAAATAAATGATTTAATTTTAATGTATAAAAAAAAATAATTAATTTAATTTAATAAATATTACATTTACATATTCATTTTAGCAATTAAATGATTATAATCCCTTTTCCATCGTAATTAATATTCCGTGTTGTGGCAATGGGAATAATGAGTTAGTCAAAAGTTAATTCCACCCACCCTTGAAAGCAGTGTGAAAATTTGAAAGTATCATTGTAGTAAAAAAAAAAAAAAAAAATAGTTATATATTGTAGTTTGATATTCTAAATAAGGGACGAAGGCAGAAAATTATTTGGGGAAGAGGGGGAGGGGGATCCAAGAAGTAAACCTCCCCTCTAAATGAAATACAAATTTTTTATAATTTCTAAAAGTATTTAAAATTTTTACATCACGTTTCTATTCTCTCTTTCTATTTCTTAATATTTATAATATTTCGGGATTTCGGCTATGATTAAAACCGTAGTAAAGAAAAAATAAAAAAAGTAAAAATCTGATGTGACTGGTCGGACAGCACATAACTGATTTTTTAGTGTTGATATATATTTAGGTTACGGTATATGAATTCAAAAATTATAAACATGGGAAAATATTTATATTTTGTTACCATGGCAATCATTTCACCTAGCTTTCCTATGAAGTACAAGAATAAAGTGTGCTTCAGCCCAAGGGGCTTGGAGTAGTTGGTAGCGTGCCTACCTTCTATACCGAACGTCTCGGGTTCGGACCCCAGGCAGTCCGATAATTTTATTTAAGGCATTTGGATACCAAATGACTTAAATAAAAATGCTTGGACCCCCCAATTGATATATTAAACATACTGATTATCGTCTAAAGTTAAATGGCCTGAGTTGCCGAAAAGACTGTGTGAATGTGAGTGTGAATGAGAAAAAAGTGTGAATGTTTTTTTTTTTCATTAAAAAAAAAAAAAAAAAAAAAAAGTGTGCTTCAAAAGATTTCAAGGGCAAAATGAGAATATACCGGTACATTTTAAAGAGCATCTAAAAAATAATTGATTTTTGAAATTTAATCAAAATCGTTTGAGCGAATTTTGAGAAAAATCGTAAAAAAAAAAAAAACTGAAAAAGTACATCAGTATTAGTACTCTTTGGTCGATTTTGTTCAAAAGCTTCGTGTCACGTCCCATGGGGGTGCCTAACTTAAATATCAGTATATATTTTCGTTCTTGAGATATTTTGTCACAGACACACAGACGACAGACCATGTCTCGAAAACCACTCTTTTGGATTCAGTGGACCTCAAAACCTGTATATCCACCAAAATCTCGACATTGAATTTTTGACATTAATCCATTACTTTCTCTCTCTGCATATTGTATAGTATATTAAAATATACATATAAGTAAGAGAAAGTAAAAATAAATCATTTTAGAAACTAATTATTTAAGAGGGATCCACTTTAATCAGCCAAGTTTCATCAAAAGTTAGGGATCAACTCTAAATATAGAGAAGTGGGCTTCAATTCAACCTCAGAGATCGGATTAAGAGATTTCAAATTTGAAACTTTCGGTCAATTTGAATTAGTCACTATTATTATTATAAATTTATTTAGGCTGTTTGAAATTTTCAGAAATTCAAAAATTATGTCGAATAAGATTCATGTATATCCTAAATGCACATCGGAATATATAATTAAAAATTTCTCTAGAGTATTATAAATTTCCTAAATTTAGCAGTCAATAAAATCGAGATTTACCTTTGCAATTTCATAAAGTAAGAGTGGGGGAGGGTGCTGGGATGTTTTTGATTTTCACATTAAGGTATGTAATTTAGTTTTAAGTTAAAAAATTTATTCATTTTACATGATAATTGGGATAATTTTTTTTTTTTTTCAAAGGTTTATAAATCAATATTTGTAGGTAACAAATTTCTCCCAGGCGACCAGCCATTTATCAGTTCACATTTTAATCGTGCTTTATCTTTTTTCATTCGTTAAAACTTTTCCTTTTTAACTAGCTAATTATCCAAATCATATTTAATTGATTATTTATTTTTTCTTATTAATTGTAGGACTATATAACTATAATAATTTCACTTTTTCTTTCGATAAACTTAGAACAGCTTAAAGGAAAAAACTTTTCATACCCTGGGTAATGAAAATTTAAATGATATTTACAATTCATTTGTTGATAAATAATAAAATAAATATTTTCTTTTTTTCTTAAAAATAATGATCAGTCCTATTTTTTTTAATAATACAAACAGAGAGATAATATTTCAATAATTGAAGTGGAAAAAAAAAACTCCAAATTGAAATAAATAATAAAAAAGTAAAAAAGAAAAAGAATAATTTGGATGATGAAGTTGATTTTATGAATAAATATAGAGTGAATTTATTTATTCATCTAAAAGATCCGTAATTAAAGGTGAACTCTCTTTCGCTTCATGAGGTTGTTAAAATAAAAAAAAAAAAAAAAAAACCTCTAATCAAGTGAGTAGATGTAGTTTTTTAATGACACTCGCTATCACCCGACTTGCTTGTACCGTAGGCAACAAAATAAAAGTGTTTATTTATAAAAAATCATTTTAAATAATAGTTTTAGAATTTTTCGGAAGCCTGCAATTTCCATTAATATTTATTTTTTCTTACCTATGTATATATGTAATATATATTTATAGAGAGAAAGTATTGGTTGATGTTAAAAATTCGATGCCGTGATTTTGATGGATATAAAATTTCAACCTCCTGGCTCTTTTTATTCTTGAGATATTTTGTTCACAGACAGACAGACCATGTTTGGAAAACCACTTTTTTGGATTCAGGGGGACCCTGGTCTATCTGTCGAACAAAATATCTCAAGAATGAAAAGAGCCAGGGGGTTGACATTTTATATTTAAGTTAGGCACCCCCCTGAGACGTGACACGAAGCTTTTGAACAAAATCAGCAAAAAGTACTAGTATTTTCCTGATGTACTTTTTCATTTTTTTTTTTTTTTTTTTTTTTGATTTTCTCAAAATTCGCTTCAACGATTTTGTTTAAAATTTATAAATCAATTATTTTTTAGATTCTCTTTAAAATATATTATATATTTTCATTTTGCCCCTGAAATCTTCTGAAGCAGACTTTACTCATAGAAGAGATAGGAGCAATGGTAACAAAATATAAATATTCTCCCATGATTATAAATTGTATATCTTGAATGTTAATATATCGGCGGAGCCCCCAATATGTATATCAATTAATAACGGTTATTGTCAAAGTCTTATATGGCTTGAGTTACCGAAAAGACTGTGTGAATGTGTGTGTGAGTGTGAAAAAAGTGTGAGTGTAAAAAAAAAAAAATATTTATATCGGGGGAAACTAAATATATGTCGACACAAAAAATCTGGTGGGACAAGCACAGCTAAAGGTAAGAGAAAGTTATGTGCTGTGCGACCAGTCACACCATATTTTTTTCAATTGCGACATTTTTATTTATAGGGTGTTTCTGTAATGCGCGGAGACCTATTGGTCAAAATAAAGAAAAATGTCCCTAAATGCATAAATGCTCCTTTCACTAGATACCCTATTTTTTTTTTTTTTTTTTTTTTTAAATAATTTATATTTATGGAACGGTTTGACCGATTTAGTCGAATTTTTGTTAGTAATGTAAAGTTCTAAATTTTGAAAAAAAAAAAAAAAAAAAAAAAAAAAAAAAAAAAAACTCCAATCGATCAATTCATTCCAGAGATGGTATTTATATTAAGAGAAAGAAAGTAAAAATTATTTAACAAGATAAATAAAAGGCCAAGCAGCTATGTTTTTTTACTTTCTCTTAGCCTATATATGAAATATATAGAGAGAGAAAGTATTGCGATCATGTCAAAAATTCGATGTCGAGATTTTTTTTTATTAGGCCTATATTTAAACCCACAGCGATGTTTCGGTTAACTATGCGACCATCATCATGGGTTCGGTCAACAGAAAACCCTCTTATGTTTTTTGATAGACATTTCATAAAATTAATAACGATCTATCATAGTCATATTGATTTTGACTGGACGAAAATCCAGTCAATCAAATCTGAAGATAGCCTTGATTAGGGATCGAAACGTTAGTTTGGTTGGGCAAGTTAAATAAAATAGATTTTACTTTAGTCTTTAATTTTTATCAAATTTCCAGTCAAATGGGGTAGTGTTTATGACAAGAAATTAATTTATAAAAATTATATTAATATCTAATCCGCTTAAAAGAGAAACGAAAGTTAAAGAGTACTTTTATATTTAAAATTTAAATACGATTTGTTAGCCAATTCGCTCTCGCAATGTGTCTACTCTTACAGTGATATCGATCGATCCACATTGATAGAGAGGAAGAGAGAGGAGAGGAGAGAGAGAGGCGTACGTACGTATACCCACATTGACGAATTTCCTACATCACTTTTTTGGATTCAGAGGTTGTCAATAACAAGAGTTGACATGATTTTTTTTTATTGCTTTAAAAGGTCTGTAATCAATTATTAGAGAGAGTATAGAGAGAAAGAGAGAAAAGTTAAAAATTGCTTTTTTTTCTGTGTAATACATGCACATTGTCATAATCTCCAATTTTTTTAATATTGTTCAAAAATTAATAAAAAAAAAAATTTAATTGAATTTATTTAATCAAATAATAAATCTTTTCTTTAATCAAAACAATTTTAATTAATAAAATATTGTATAATAAAGCGTTTTTGTTTGCCGGATGATAGGCAACCAAAATGACCAATTATTTTTCGCTTATTTCAATTGAAATAATCAGCAAAATGATTAGAGATATGGTTTAAATAGCGTGAGATTCCGAAAATGATCTTAAATAGATTTAAAAAAAAAATATATACTTTTTTCTCGATTAGGAATAAAAGTGATCCGGGTCCATGAAGCAAAATGACATTAACATTACTCCAATAGATATACAGGGGTTATGAATCGAATTAAAAAATCTGGTGTGATGATCGCACAGCACACAACCTTCTTATCTTGGGTAATATGAAGGTTGTGTTCTATGCTGTTACACCTGATTTTTTGTGTTGAGATATATTTAGTTTTGCCTATTATATTAAAATTCAAGATGAAAAATTTATAAATATAAGAAAAGCACTCGGGCTTGGTTTAGTGGCAAGCGTGCTGTGCCTTCTATACCAAGCGTCGCGGGTTATGATCCCAGATAGTCCGAAGATTTTATTTAAGCCATTTGGATACCAAGAGTGTGCTTCAAACTATTTTGAGGGCAAAATAAGAATATACATTTTAAAGAGCATCTAAAAAATTATTGATTTTTGAATTTTAATCAAAATTGTTGGAGCGAATTTTGAGGAAAAAAAAAAGTGAATCCGTAAAGTAATAGTACTTTGTGGCGGATTTTGTTCAAAAGTCACGAGTCAAGGGGTACCTAACTTATATGTTAAATTTCAACTTCCTAGCTCTTTTCGTTAATGAAATATTTTGTTAACAAACACAGACAGACAGACCATGTTGCAAAAAACACTTTTTTGGACTCGGGGGACCTCAAAACGTGTATGTTGACATCGAATTTTTGACATGATAATAATACTTTATATATAAGCTTATATATAAAAGAAAGTAAAAATAGTAGGCCTACAATAATTATAAATAAATAAATATATTAACTCCTCGCTAAAAGACACGAGTCCTGGGAGGCTAAGTCCAGACAAAAACAAACACAAATCTATATAATTTAATCCGAGAAATCATTGTTACATCTAAAATGTCGTCATATTATTATATTTTTTTGTTTCTAAAGTATTAAAATAGTCATAGAGATTTCTAAAAAATTCATAAAATTTATATACGTTGAGAGTCAAATATTAAAGTAACTTTATTGAAATTCTCTTCTACGTTTGAACCACAAAAGTTTCTATTCCATAGTAGATAGACATGATCACTAAAACATGGCGAAACCTTCACTTCTCATTGACACAGCTGTAAATGACTATTTACCTTAATTTAGCGATTTGTTTATTATTTAACCTGTTTCTATTTATCTCTAAATTTCTCGAGGAGTTTGTAAGCGCACAGATGATAAGTAAAGCCTACTGAATACTTGTTAATTTATATTTATTTATTAATTTGTGTATAACTTTGAAATTTATTTAACTTATTAGTCATTTTAAGCAAATTATTAAATAATTTAGGTAGATGATGAATGCTTTCTTTCCCCCCTCTCTCTCGCTCTTCCCCGCCCCTTTTAAGGTTCTGGTCTTCTTTCAAATGTCCATTTAACTTTTCTCAAGTTGTTCATTTATTCATCGAAACCATTTGGACCTGGTCCTTTCTAAGGGTCGTCTCACAATTTTTCTTTCAACAGCTCTCTTTAATATGATCCTTTTGCTTTCTATACAAGTTTAACTCATTATACTTTTTTAAAATTTAAATAGCAAATTTCCGTTTTAAAAAGAATTTCAGATTTAGTCGCAGTTTCTATCGTCGAGTTCATTAATAGATGGTGGAAAAATTATAATATTGTTCTTGATGTCGAAGAGATTTGCGAAATTGATTGTGTACAAGCAATAGGCAAATACAACAAAAATAGAACCTCGTTTTTTATTATAATTTTCACTCGTCTACAAGTGATCTTGTTGAGAAAAACAGCAACTAAGGTGCCCGAAAAACCGTTAGTAAATGATTCAGTACCGAGTTACTCTAGGCGGCAAGAGATGGCGTTAGTTTTTCCCATAGGGATACAAGGGATTAATTCCATTTCATTTGGAAGATTCCAGTTAATTAATTAAGAGTAAAAAATTAATTATTTTGTAACACAAGGATTATTAATTTAATTATCTATAAGATATAGAGCGAATTTTTTTAAAATTTATTTTTTCAAAAATCAAAAAAGGGCTTCTATAAGTTGTAGATATTTTAAATAGCTTTAATTAAAAAAAAAATTTGAGGTCGATCTCTTCAAAATTGTGTCCGCTGGAATCTCCCAAAATTAGCACCCCGAGATGCACACCTTAAACAATAAACCACTTCGTCTAAGAATATACTGAAATTTTATTAAAGTCTTTAGTTATCAAGTTCCTCTATTGAGGTATTGAATTTAAAAACTCATAAAATCATTTGATTAATTGTCGGTTTCAATAGACCACCCCAGTTAAAAAATAGCATTAAAAACAATTTGTAATAAAGATGGGAATAATTTAATAAGTTTTTAAAAAAAATATATCAAGTGGCCTTTATTTGGTTGTTTATCAACATATGGGAACCTGAGGAGTAACGAAATGACTAAACAAGGACTGTAAAAATGAAGAGAAAAAAATATTGGCTGTTGAGCAATTAATAACTACAGTAGGACAATCTGAAAAATGCAATCAAAACATCTGCTATCAATTTCTCTTGTAACAAGAGGAGAAATGAAAAATACAATAATAAAGCATTTGGAATGCTAGAAGAATAATATATACCACAACGAACGCCTCTGAATTCAACAAATCACGCAAAAATATAAAATTCGACAAAAATTTGAAATAAAATATTTAAGAAACTATTCGACACGTACGAAAGTCACTACTTATAGATATATATATAGATTAGATGTCTAAAATAATCTCAAATCAAAATTTTAAAGAATTCATTTCAGTTCAAATTGAAAATATAAAGGGGTATAATGATAGAAATGTGAATGAATTTTATAAACTCACCAAGTTGTTAGCAATTAGATGTTGGAAGAATATGTGGACTCACCTGGAACAAAGAGAAAACATATTTTAGAATAAATTTAAATAAACAAATTTTAATTTAATTGCAAAAAATCTGGTGTGATCGTCGCACAGCACACAACTTCTTTGTTCTGTGCTTGTCCCACCAGATTTTTCGAGTTGACAAATGTTTAGTTTCCGCCGATATATTAGAATTCAAGATGTAGAATTTATAAACATGGAAAAATATTTATATTTTGTTAGCATGGCAACGATTTTTCCTATCTTTCCTATGAAGTACAAGAATAGAGTGTGCATCAAACAATTTTGGAGGCAAAATGAGAATATACATTTTAAAGAGAATCTAAAAAATAATTGAAATTTTAAATTTTAATCAAAATCGTTAGAGCGAATTTCGAGAAAATCGAAAAAAACCGAAAAAGTTTACAAAATTTTAAAGCTAAAAAAAGAAAATTATTTTAAATTTTACTAATAAATACTCGTATATGAATTTATTTTAAACAATGAATTAAAAAAAAAAATATGTTCATTAATTCAATTCACCTGTATAATTTATTTATATTAAAAAAAAAAATGAAATTAGTTTTAATATATTAAATTATTGCAAATTTCATTTAGATATATTCTTTTATCTGTTTTTATTTTTTTATAGACCTATAGGCAATTTTTTATAGGATTAAAATCTAAATTAATACTTTATTATACGGTATATTCATTTAATATTAAAACGCCGATAGCGATTAAGCTTATCTATTTTACCTAGTATATAAAATTTTATTTATCCTTTGAATTTTCTTTATATCCTTTTTATTAAAATTTCATTTGATAAAAAAAGCTCTTTTTTAAACGTTTTTCAAATATCTCTTTCTCTATGTTTTGAAAATAAGTAAATGATAAAAAAAAAAAAACAATGTTGAACATTTTTTTTTTGGAAGGTATTTGCAAATAGTTAATTAATTTGTTTGTTGTTTACGTTTTATAAAATTTCATTTGAAAATGCATTCCGAGAATATGCAAAATATTTGTAAATAAAATTTTTCATTTTGGGGTTTATTAATCAAATAGATTTATTTTATCAATAGAATGGATTTATTAAAAAATTTTAATTAGTAAATTTCTCTTTAAAAATTGAATTTCAACAATTTTAACCTACTGAATGGCTTTGATATTCCGTCCCTTTTTAAATAAATAATTACTCTATATACCTGTCGAGTATGCATTTGTTCTCTAAGCATCAGCTTGTTGCTAGAACCATGTGGGCAATTGTTTTAGCGGATGCAAACCAAATTATTTTACTATTATACTAATGGATTTGCCGACCAACGTTAATGTTAGTGGTCTCTTTATACTCAGTCTCGACAAAAATTAATTGATATTATTATGGTGATTATGATGTTCTTTCACCTGTGAGGTAAAAACACAAAGTCTATTGTTTTATTAATGAAGTAATTAACATTTTTTTTTTGTATTGTTCAAAAGGAAAAAAGAAAAATACTTTTTAGTTCAAAAATTCATGTTAGTCTGTTAATAGGTTATGGATCTGTTTTAAAGGTTGCTTAGGAAAGCCTGAGGGGGCGGACCTCTTCTTAATCATGTGCGAAAATTTTTCAGAAATAAATATAATATAATAATTATAGAGGGCGTTAAAAAAAATCGGCTTAGACAGGGGTGACCTCCCCCCTCCTCACCCCTGAAACCCCGCCATATATAGGCATAACTAAATCTCTGAGAAAAAATCTGGTGTTACTGGTCGCACCAGATATTTTTGTGTCGACATATATTTAATTGTGTTCAAGGTAATAAGGAATAATTTCCAAAAAAGAAGGCAGCTAAATTGATTTCATTTAATTTTAATAAAAATTCCTAATCACTTGCTGACGTTTCGGTTCGGATTTGAACCATCATCGGAGCTACAAACATGAAATAATAGAAACATAAGATGTTTTGTTTTACAAATAATTTGAAAAGATAATTATATTAATTAATCATACCTGTGATTTTGTCTTTGTGTTTTTAAACAATACATTCAAACTATTATAGTAGCAAAGATAGAGTAAATTAATATTATAATATAAAATAGTTGAATATAATCTCAAAATAATTTTATGTAATGGCAGAGGCTCTATTTTCTGACATTACATAAAATTATTTTGAGATTATATTCAACTATTTTATATTATAATATTAATTTACTCTATCTTTGCTACTATAATAGTTTGAATGTATTGTTTAAAAACATAAAGACAAAATCACAGGTAAGATTAATTAATTTAATAATCTTTTCAAAATATTTGCAAAACAAAACATCTCATGTTTCTATTATTCCATGTTTGTAGCTCCGATGATGGTTCAAACCCGAACCGAAACGTCACGGCAAGTGATTAGGAATTTTTATTAAAATCAAATGAAATCGCCTTCTTTTTTGGAAATGATTCCTTATTACCTTGAACACAATTAAATATATGTCGACACAAAAAAATCTGGTGTGACAAGCACAGAACACAACTTTCAATTACCGAAGGTAAGAGAAAGTTGTGTGCTGAGCGACCAGTAACACCAGATTTTTTCTCAGAGATTTAGTTATGCCTATATATGGCGGAGTTTCAGGGGTGGGGAAGGGAAGGTCACCCCTGTCTAAGCTGATTTTTTTAATAATTAAGGAATAAAATTTTAGCAAATTTTATTAATTTGACGAGAAGAGTTGTTCTATTTCAATATTAGAAAAGGCACTGTACTAACAATTGTAAGAGTAAAAGAAAAATAAAACTTGCCTAAATATTAGCTATATTTAAAAAAATAAACAATTTTTTTTCTGAGGGAGAAATTAAACTCTCACTTTTATCACGGGGTCAAAGAGAGAGTATTGAAAAAAAATTGTTTCTATAGACAATCAGCAGTTTAATTAAATAATTGAAAAAAATGCTCTTAATTTATTCATGTATTGTTTTGTTAATAGCACTTACATTTTAATTAAATTTGAATTAAATGTTTCGTTTTTTTTTTTTAAAGGGAAACTCAGGAATACTTGTTTTTGGATTGCCGCTGGGTATTGTTAAAACATGTTACATTTCAGGTTCTAGTTTAATTAATCAGTTGATTGATTGAATTAATGACTTAAGATTTTTTTTCTAATTCAATATCCCGAAGGAATTGGAAGCATTATAATAATATGTGAGAAATATTAAAATATATTATTATGAGTTTGTGAAAAATTATAAAATAATTCAAATTACAGCATTTCTTTCTTATAATTAATAAGTTGCAATTTATATTGAAAAATTTTAATTATTGATGTTTGGCACAGTGCTTGATAACGGCTGCAGAATAAGCAGTTGAAACGTTTTACAGTATTTATATATTTTTAATAAATATTTAATACAAAAATGTGGTCTATAATTAAAAATTCTCCTAATAATAATATTGATGTTAAACTCGACAAATAAACTAAGTTCAACAACAAAGGCACTTGAAGAATAATCAATCAGCTTAACATGTTCAAAATTCTACGCAAGTTTTGACCTCTCTTGTTTCTTTCAAATAATTTGGATATTGATCCCAAAGACGTCATCAAATTACCGGAATTCAAGGTGCCCAAATCATAGGAAAAGGAATTGAAATATCAAATTTCGCTTTTTGTTTGTTGCATTTTTAAGTTATCGCGCGATTAAGAAAACTAATGGAAGGGTTATTGGATAGTAGTGAGAAAAATAGTAATTTCCGGTTGAGAAAAAAGAAAAAGAAAAACTTAAATTTTTATTCCAGAACTCAGGCACACAAATAATATGTTATATTAAAATGTTTTTAATCATTACTATCAGTGCTGCTTGCCTTCGGTGTCTATCTAAAGAAGGTCGTCTTTGAATTTGATTGAATTATTTCAGGTAGAAGAGGCTAATTCATAGACTTCTTTCATGACATTTATCTATAGAGAGCAATATTCAAGATGTAAAGTGAATTTTGTTTGAAATAATTCAATCAAATTCAAAGAGGACCTTCTCTAGTTAGACGCAGAGCACGCCAAACGCGACCGGCGAGGCTAGTAATAATTAAAAACACTTTAATATAAACTTATTGATATTAAATTGGCACTGAATGTAATTGTGATAGATCGTAAATTATAAATAAATGTCTATCAAAGAACTTAAGAGGGTTACTATTGACTGAACCCTAGCCATGAAGATGGTCGCATTGTCGACCGAAACGTCGCTGTGGGTTTGATACCAATAAAGAAATAATAATAGCTTGGCCTTTTTACTCATCTTTCTATATAAACTTATTGTTTTGTGCCTTTCTTCTATGGGGAAAACTTCAACAATTAATAACTCTTAAAAGTTAATTTTTTAACGAATAATTTGCCTATAATCAATAGACGGTCTTCTTTGAAGATATAAAATTTCGTTTCAAAATTTATGATTGTGGAAGAGCCAGGTTGGAGGTAAAAAATTGCTAATCTTTTTTTATCCCTCCCTTCACTCACAATACTAGAGGGATTACACTTGTACTAGATATTTTGGATTTTTATCAGAAAATTATAGACTTTTATAATTAATGTATATTATTCATTTATTAGGCCTATTTATGATTTTGTTACTTATAATACCAAATTTGGAATAATATTACATATAGGCATTACGTACGATCTGTTATCCTTTTTTATGAACAAAAATTCTAGCACCCTCATGAAAGCACAAGAAAGCAATAAATAACACAAAATAGATTTATGATGTAGACATTAAAGTCAATTGTGTTGCCTACTTTACAGGGAACATAAGGTTTCTACTCTGTAAGATAATGAAAGAATTATTACAAGGTCAAAATCAAAGGATTTTGATTTTTCATTATCTTACAGAGCAGAAACCTTATGTTCCCTGTAAAGTAGGCAACACAATTGACTTCAATGTCAACATTGTTAGTTATTTATTGCTTTCTAGTGCTTTCGTGGGGGTGCTAGAATTTTTGTTCATAAAAAAGATAACAGATAATATTATTCCAAATTTGATTATATGATTATATCATTATTTTAAATGAATAAAATTAATTAATTATAATAAGTCTATAATTTAAATAGAATCAAAAATATCTCGTGTAAGTGTAGTCCTTTTGGTATGGAGGGGGAGGAATAGAAAAGGCCCAATAAGTTTAGTGTAATTATTTATTGGGTTTTTTCTGATTTGATTAATTTCAAAGAAAATGTTTAATTATGAAATTTAATCATTTTTACAGGAGAACAATGAATTCATATGCATGTTCAATTTTTTATTTTTTGTCATTCACACTCACACTCACACACACATTCACACAGTCTTTTCGGCAACTCAGGCCATATAAGACTTTTTACGATATCCGTTATTAATAAATATACATATATGGGGTCCAGGCATTCTTATTTAAGCCATTTGGTATCCAATTGGCTTAAATAAAATCATCGGACTGCCTGGGGTCCGAACCCGCGACGTTTGGTTTACGAGGTTAGCCGCTAACCTCTACGCCATGCCCCGAGGGCATGCATGTTCAATAAAAAATATGGAAGCGAAACTCGTGTCTTTTTCAAAGTTATCATTTCAATAAAGATTAAGAAAAAAAAAAATTTGATAGAATAATTCAATTCTTATCTTAACAAAGAAACGACTTCACCGTAGATAGCAATTTGAAGAAACAAAATTTGATGATTGTTAAGTTACTTTTGAGTTTAAAAACACTCTAGAAATAAAGTTATATGTGCATCATTTAAATTTGAATAAAAATTTCAAATATGCAATTAGTTATTTATACGGACTTGTGATTTCATTGATGGAAGTGTGAACACCTTCTCTCCATGCTTATTAGTTTGATAAATTGACAATTTCCTGTGTTTAAAAATATATCAATTAAATGGGTACGTGTGAAATCTCAAATATTTATAGAGGTATATTATGAATGGTTAATTAATAAAACATTCTGTGATCTGTTAATAAATAAATATGAGCATTATTGAACTAGTAGAGTGTATCAAATTCAAACATTTTAGTATTTTATTTCAAACCTTTCGTTTATTATATATGAATTTCAAATTTTAGAACTACCTGAGAAAGACCTTGGTAATAAGAAAAGTGTTTGTGTTGTATAAAGAATTTTCAGATATACAAAATTAGAATTTTCTGATAATGAAACCCCTTTAAGAAGAGAAATTCTAATTCCAAAATACTGGACAAAAATATTAGTAATGAGTACGAAATATTATAATCTTTTAAAAAATAATTTCCTTATGTTTACCATATTTCTCTTTACTGGAGGGTAGGCAACTTCAATGATCAACGGACACTAATGGATCTTTCGATAAATTATTCCAAAACTCCTATAGAACACAGATGTATAGATTTTAATTTTTATAAAAATAAATTCAGTCAGTTCTAGAACAAACACATTAGTTTGTAATTTGGGTTGCCTATCTTACTGTAATCAAAAATTAAATGTATGCACCCTCTGCCTGTGACTGAAAGCTTTCACATATTTTCTTTAACAATCAACAAATAAGATCCATTATTCATTTATTCTTTTATGCCTTATCACAACCAAACAGAGGAATGCGGGTTTTTTCAGTTTTTTACTTTCTCTTATAGAGAGAGAAAGTATTGGTTGGATTCATGTCAAAAATTCGAGATTTTGATGGATATACACGTTTTTAGGTCCCCTGAACAAAAAGTGGTTTTCGCGACATGGTCTGTCTGTCTGTGTGTCTGTGAACAAAAATATCTCAAGAAGAAGAGTTAGGAGGTTGAAATTTTACATTTAAGTTAGGCACCCCCCTGGGACGATACACGAAGCTTTTGAACAAAATTGGTCAAAGAGTACTCTACTGACGTACTTTTTCAGTTTTTTTGGAAATCAATTATTTTTTAGATGCTTTTTCAAATGTATATTCTCATTCTGTCCTGAAAAATGTTTTAAGCACACTTTACTCTTGTGCTTAATAGGAAAGATAGGAGAAATGATTGCCATGGTATCAAAGTATAAATATTTTCCCATGTTTATAAATTTTACATCTTGATCATAATATATCGGCTCGCTCAGGGGCCCACATCTTGTGGGTACGTGGATGGCGACCACGAGCTAACCGAGCTGGGACAGGCAGTCCTTCTGTTCTTTGTATGTCTGTCTCTTCCTTCCTTTTTCAACAGGCGACAGACCGTGCGACGGGCCGGCCTGTTCTATTCCTTCCCGGTCGCAAAAACCCATGAACCGCCGAGCGGGATTAAGGACCGCCGACCCCGCACCGCGGGATTAATAATGGCGAGGACAGAAGAAGAAGAAGAAGATTTTAATATATCGGTGCAAAGTAAATATATCTCGACATAAAAAAATCTGGTGTGACAAGCACAGAACACAACTTTCCATTACCGAAGGTAAGAGAAAGTTGTGTGTTGTGCGACCAGTTTAAAATATTTTATTAATTTTTTTTTTTTTAATAAAAATTTGATATATGTTACCAATCTGGTTTAATATTTTAAACAGGGTGGAAAATTTTGATTTCGAGTAAAAAAAAATGCTTCTTCTACCTAGCTACCTTTCTTCTTTTACTCGGAGGGTGAGGCCCGGCTGACAAAATAGGGAGGGTTGGCTGCTGGCGGGGAAGGTATTTGGATACACGGGGTAGGGGTAGTGCTAGGGTGGGGGAGGCGGGGTGGTGAGTCATGCTGGGTGGAGGGGCGGTGGCCGGCGGTGACGGAGGCGGCGGCGGCGGCTGTGGTGGCGGCCTGAGGCAGGGGCAGTGAGAGCGCGACGCTCGCATCGTAAGCATCGATCGATAAACGATAAGCAGTTTATATATATATATATGTGTTTTATTTTCTCGGAGTCTCGTTGAGTGTTGTTGCTTTCAATCCAGCCGGTAAGTGCGGGTCTACAATCGATCACGGTTTGTATACCATATGCCACCCTAACAAACCCTTTTTTCTCACTGATCCTCGTGATAAAAGGTATTCTCTCTTCTTACCTTCTTCTTCTTTCAAGGCTAACAAGAGTCAGCCTATTTTTCTTCATTTTTATAATAAGCAAATTTATTAATTATCCCCCACTTCTTCCGTCAACTGACTCAGGAGTAAAAATTCCAAGAAAATATCAATCAAGGATGTGTGAGTTGGGATTTTTTTTTAATTTCCAAAGATTGATGAATTAACCGTGTGTGTGTGTTGAGGAATGAATCGGGCGCGTGACGTCACACAGGTTTCCCGCCAAGCGGGTGCAGCTGCACTGGCAGCTGCGGTGGACAGTAGCAGCAGGGACCGTCTTGACGTTGTGCACAAAACCCGCAAGATCGGGGATCGATCGAACAAAACCTACCATGCGCTTCAATGCATCCCTCGGCAACCGATCTAATCCGAATTCGATCATCAAAATCAACATCATCAAAAAAAAAAAATAATAGGGAGAGATGAGAGAAAGAGAGAGAGAGAGAGAGAGAAAAGATCAGCTGTTCACAAAACAAAATCACAATCGAACAACCGCAAATTTCCCTGGAGACTTCATTCGCGAATTCATATTCTTTTTTTTTTCCTCCCGTGAAGAAAAAAAAGCTTAAGGGACACTCATACTTTGAAAACATAATAATATCGAATACGAAAGATTTAAATAAAATAATTCCCTTAGCGGATATCTTTCGATTATTCTTTGCATTTTAATTTCTCATTTTCTCCTCTGAATTTGAAAAAATAATTATTATAAATGAATAACAAATTTTTAGTGTCATCGATTTTTGATCACAAACAAAACTATTCTATACAAATTTTGATAAATAATTCAATTACAATTTAATTAAATTCTCATCTAATTATAGATAAATAACACTAGGTAAAGTTTCAAAATTATTTTTTTTATTTAAAATTTAAACTTTGAAAACTTTTGAAACTTAACCTAGTATTATTTGATGAGAATTTAATTTAATTCAACTAATGCCACCAGTGAATTCTCTGGATTGAAGAATATTCAAACTCACAGTTAATCAGAGGATGCAAAAGTCCGTGATATACGGTATATGAATCAAAACTTCTTATCCAAAATCTCACAGTTTTTTCCGGGTCATCAAAGATGAGTGGTCTCGCATTATCATGATGAAACATGATGAAATTCAATAGTATTAAAGGGTATTTTAGACAAATAACCCAATAGTGCTAAAAAATTGTATTCAGTGATTTCCAAAATATAAGCTACGGTTCTCCTACCGTAAAAATATTCAAATAATAGACGAATATCTGTCAATGTTAAGATTTAGGGTGTTTAGGGTGTCGAAAAATAATTTTGTTATAGGGAGTATATGATTATTTTTTTACATAAACCGATTGATATATACAAAATTTCGAAACTTAATCAAATAAAAGTACGTTCTGATACAAAAGTTCAAGGGTTCGCATCCTGTCCTAGCCGACAAAATTTATTTGAATTGCCAATAAAGACGGAGGTAAAATGGCCTCCGATGCCGAAAAATTTATGTCTTAAGCGAAAAATTCATTGAATCTTAATTTGCACTAAAAAAAATTATTACAATTAGAAATTGTGATTTTTTTTATAATAGGTATAAGTGAAAATAAATTATAACCGATTTGAATTGCAAAATTTTTAAAACAACCCCCAATCCAACACTTCAAGAATAAATTAATAGTAACCGCATATTAATAGAATTATTATTACATAAATAGAAAATTTATATTCGTTCATAAAAAACGAAGAAATGAATTTTTTTTTTTTTTTAATATGTGATATGGTAATGAAAACGAATTAGAATTTGATGGAAAAGCATTTCTCCGTGTATATATTTTTATTTATATATAATCAAAATTAATTGATAAACATCAAAAATCCTAAATGGAACAGCATATTTCGTTTAATGAGAAAAAATTGAAAACGTAAATGTCAATCAACAAAGACAATGGTAATTCGTTTTTTTTCAATAAACCGTTTTAATTTTTTTTTGGGAATTTTTCTGGTAAAAAAGGTCAACTAATAAATAATAAGCGGATTTTATTTTTTATTTTACTTAATAATTAAACCGCTTGACAAAAAAAAAAAAAAAAAATAACTTCGCGTGCAACGGAACGTTTATTCGTGATGAGGAAAAGTTCTCGTTCGTCTGTCTGTCTCTTTTTTTGAAGCATTACACTCTCCATCATCTCTCTCCTATTCAAACAAAGTTGGAATTATGTGAATATTTCTAATTCCGTAAGTTAAAAAACCAGCAGCGTTTTATTTTAGAAATAAATTAAATTAAAAATTTTTTTTTTTGTCAAGCTGTAAAAACGTATTAAATTTTTCCCATATTTTCACCTAAAAATAATATAAACCTTATAGCTCTAGGATTTATTATGATTGTGGTGGAAGGACTGCCAAATATTTTTGCATTTATTTAAGCTAATATTTTCAAAAAAAAAAAATAAATAACAAGTCTTGAAACTCCTCATTTCTTGTTGCTTCTCAAAATGTAAAATAGAGAAAGATGAAATTTATTATTTTTGATTTCATATAGGCATATAACTTGTAATTTTTTATCAACACTAAATGAAAGATTGTGTATTTAGAATCGGTGAAAAAAAAATCTATTATTTAAATAAAATTTTATATTTAACAATCCGGAAGAAGACCAAACGTATGTAAAGGAAATAATTTAAACAATAAAATTTTTTATACTTGGCTGCCTGCAAAAATTCACCCTCTTATCTTGTATCTCAAAAATTAGTGTTTATTTCGGTGGGTGGTTTCGAGCATGTGGAACATCCCCTGTATCTATCGAATTAATACAATTTAAATATACCATAAACCCCTAAATGCTGATGCATCAAGGACTCCTGTCCCAGTTGAAAAATTTATTCCAATAGAATTGGATACCAATAAATAGGGTCCATAATAACACACTCTATCTAACAATTTGGTCATTGAATTTGTTGAATTATTAATAATTTCTTTGGCCAATATGACCAAGAGGAATAATAAATTGACAATGGCTTGGCCCTGATGATGACCTTGTGACCGAAACGTTGGCCCTGGCACTTTATATTTACGTAAATAAAAATTGAAAAAACGACTAGCTGCGTTGCTCTTTTGGGATTTCCTGAACCTAAATCTAAATGATCTCAAAAAAAACCTTAAAGAAATAATTAAAAATATGACTTTTAGCAAAAGTATTTTTACTTTCTCGTATAGAGAAAGTTATGTAATCGTAAAAAAATTCGACTTCGAGATTTTGATGTTTCTCCACGTTTTAGACCTCCCTGAGTCCAAAAAAACCATTTTTGGCATTATGTCTGTGTGTGTGTGTGTGTGTGTGTGTGTGTGGAAACACGATTGCTAAAAAACCAAAGCAGCTAGATCGATGAAATTTGGTGTATGCTCCTTACACTAAAATTGTAGATTTCTATCAACTTTTGGAGTAAATAGTCACTTGGAAGTAGTACTTTACTTAAAAGTTTTTCAAAAATTTTGAAATTTTCAATTTTTTTGTTATATTATAATAAAATACTCTATTTTAAAGTTTTTATTCTTTGCCATTTTTCGAAAACTGAATAGTTTTTGAAATAATCAAAGAAGAAATAGAAAATTTTCGTTAATTTTGATAAAAAATCAAAACAAAATCATACAGGTGTCATTAAAAAAGGGTAAATATAAACAAATGAATTTGTGAAACAAATGAATTTGTTTATATTTATCCTTTTTTTAATGATACCTGTATGATTTTGTTTTGATTTTTTATCAAAATTAACGAATATTTTCTATTTCTTCTGTGATTATTTCAAAAACTATTCAGTTTTCGTAAAAATGTCAAAGAATAAAAACTTGTTAAAATAGAGTATTTTATCATAATATAACAAAAAAATTGAAAATTTCAAAATTTTTGAAAAACTTTTTAAGTAAAGTACTACTTCCAAGTGACGTATTTACTCCAAAAGTTGATAGAAATCTACAATTTTAGTGTAAGGAGCATATACCAAATTTCATCGATCTAGCTGCTCTGGTTTTAAGCAATCGTGTTTACACACACCCCAGACGTAATTCCAAAAGAATATACGAGAAAGTCTCGGGAAGTCAATCCCCATATTTTTTTAATGTATAATATTCTAACAGTTAATGTAATTAGAGTGTGGCTTTTTTTTGGAAATTCAGAAATCTTCTCCCAATAAAATCCTCCTCTAAAATCTCAAACTCTATAGGCTTAGGCTTAAAGATGACCCTGCCATAAATTACCTCTTCTGTCAAAACGCAAAGAAGAGTTTTTTACAATATATTAATTAGTCAAGTCGAAGTATGAGAAAATATGTTTACAGAAACGACAGTCAATACACTGACAATAATTCAAACGTTAATCAAATAAAAAAATAATAATAATTATTCTTTAAAAACTCAAAAGATACTTAATCTTCTACTTTGAAAAAAAAATATAACATTTATTCTTAAAAGGAGATTACTTAATTTTCTCTCTTCTTAGAGAGCAAAAGCAAATGGATTCGGATCTCAAGATGATTTGGAGAAATTAGATTGAAACTTGAGAAATTAGATAATAATAATAGTAATAATAATATTATTATTATTATTATTTGAGATAATTGACTCCTTGTGAATGCGACACTTTCAAATAATGACATTAAACTTTACTTTAGAGGCCATTTTGAACGAGTCACTTTTTAATAATAGTGAGCTCAATGTTAGTGCTCTAAATTCAAGGATGCGTAATTACAAATTATTAATTTAAATAATTAATTTTCTTCTTCCTTTTATTGGAGATTTTTTTGTTTAGAAACAAACACTCCCAAGGAGATAATATTATTTGCAACTTTCGCCTTGACCTTCATTTGGTTTTTCATTATCAATCAAGAACATAAATCAAAAAGAAATCATTTTTTATTCTTTCTACCTTAAAGAAAGAAAAAGCTAAAAAAGATTTTTAATTAAAAACCTTTCTATGGAAATAATTGTATTTGAATAGGTTTTGAAAATTAGTAGCTATATAATTATTATGGTTAACCAATTATTATATTGTATAATAATACCTAATGAGATTTATTTTTCAATTATTTTATTTGACTAAATGATTAATTCTTTCATAAGTGAAATTAAATAAACGCCACACAAATAAAATATTTAATGATTTTGAAAATTAATTCTCTTAATTGTCAACAAATATAAACAGAAGATTTATTTTGTGTTGTGTTTTTTAAGTCTTTTTGGCATGCCATTATTTTATTAGCTTCCATTTTTGTCGTTCGGGATGGGAAGCGATCCCCTGACCCCAAACAAGAGTGTTGTAGGTTTGTGTGTAATAATGTTTGATTTGTCTTTTGGAATTTCTAGATATCGATCAATAAGTCCCGGAACTAACAAACATGTACAGTGAGAGACAATATTAAGTCCCACGCATGCATTTTCGATTTGTGATTATTTCATTGTTTTTATAAAAGAAAATGAAAATCTTTATTGGAAATTTTCTAGGTTTGAACCATGAAAGTTTCTATTAAAAAATATATAAACTTTAATATATTTTTAAAAACAATGAAATAATCACAAGTAGAAAACGCATGGGTGGGACTTAATATTGACCCTCACTGTACCATCATCTGCATGTGTATTGAGACTAACGTACAGGATTTAGGGAAACCAAATAGCACCAGCAACCAAAATTGGTTTTAACCACAAAATTTATTTAAATTGTTTAAGTAGAAGAAATTCTGAGTGGTAATTATCAAGATTAGGTAGATGTATGCAGCCATCAATTAATAATAAAAAAACTTTATTTAATTATCGTCGATGTTTCGGAATCAAATCCATCCCATCTTCAGAACGATAAACTGTTAATGTTACTTGTTAGACTGGTTCATACAAAAATAAATGAATAAATTTGCATATACCATTAGATGTATATGAGAATTGCAGTAGGTGCATGGGCTGTATTTTTATTTTGTGTCAAATGGGCTCATTTGACATCACGAAATATAAGCATACTATATGAAATTTATTTGTTTATTTCAATAAAAACCACTGATCAAGATTGGATTAAAACCAGGACGGTTAAAACCGGTTTTAACCACCCTGGTTTTAACTGAACCACCCTGAATGGCACACGCCTGTATTTGGGCAGAACTTTATCAAAACAGACAATTTTTCACAAAATTCCATAATTTTTTTTTTTTTTTATTCTATTTTTAAGTTATATAAAAATAAAAATTATCCCCAAGTCTTATCAGAAAAAAATAACCTAATTTCGTTTTCGAAAGAAATACAGGCGTGTGCCATTTGGGTTGCCTAAATCCTGTGTGTTAGTCTCAATACATATGCCGGTGATAGTATTTTGGCTTAATTTTCGCGAATGTCATCCTCCACTGATAATTTGAAACAGAAGAACTGGGAAAGGTTTCTTTAAAAGACTAATTTTAGAAAATGAAACGTTTGGAATAAAGACTTTAAGCTAAGCACCGTTAGAGAAATAAGCATGTCTTTGTTTAAATGGAGAATTTTATTTCAGAAAGAAAAAAAAACAAACATTTTTTAACGTTGAGTTATTATCATACTAAGCTTGAAATTTCTTAATTAAATTTCAAAATCTTATATACAAACAATGCAAACTTTTTTTTTTAAATAGTTTATAAATTTTTGTTTTTAAGGAATTTCACAATTAAATTAATTTGCAGAGGGTGGGAAATGATCAATATAAATTTCAATTTTGATAAAGAAAAAGAAAAGCTTTTTTAAAAGACAGACGGTGAGGTCGCTGACTAGGGAAGTAATTAACTAAAGGCCCAGGATCAGACACTTGTCGGAGCTCAATATTGAATTATAATTCCTGAAAGAGGGGAGGGGAGAAAAAAATCGTTGGTAAACAAAAAGAGCTTATTTATTATAAATTATTAAACTGTTTCTCGTTTTTTTTTTTTTTAATCCATGGACCAATTTACATATATGAGCTTCCGTTTTCCTCCTCCTGTTGAGGTTTTCGCCTGCGGGGCCATAAATAAATGCAATAGCATAATGATATCAACACGACGACCACACGAAAACCCAAAAATTTCATCCTTCGTTGGGCTTAATTATCCTCGATTTGCATTTGGAATTTGCCAATATATACAGAAGCAATTAAACTCAATTGTTTTTGTAAAGCAAGTACTTTTCTTTACCAACTCCCTTAGGTATTTAAAAAAAAGAACGAACAAAAATGGTTAGCCTCAAATCTACAAATACGTTAATTAATTTTTATCGGCCGTTAAATGAATTTGAAAAGTAAATAAGTGGAATATTTATGTCGATAAATAAAATAATCTGTTTATGAAGCTGACCTATGCTTGTTTAATACGTGGGCTTGTCAGATTAGTAGACTCATGTTCGAGACCATGGTTATAACATGCTTGATGATGATAAATACATTTTCAAAGGAATGTTAATTGTATATTCAGAAAAAATGCAGTTAATGGCTAAATGTTAGGATATAAAATTATGAATAACGCTATGAAAGACGTTTTGATTTTCATCTAGTGAGATTTTTCCATCCCAAAGTGACGACAAAATCAAAGATAAAAAAACAAACAACGCTAGAGAGGGAGCGGGCAAAAAATTATTTATTTTTTCTACTTCCATCCCCACCAGAAGACGTTAACTTATTCAATATTCAAATTATAAGCTTGTTAATATATTTTATATTTTATTCGTTTTTAAAATACTGATTTTGATACTTAAAAAAAAAAAACATTTTTAAATACGGTGCTACATGTTATAACAATATAACAAAAATATAGGTATATTAATATTCATAGATCCATAATTGAATGTGATCAGAGTAAGAAATTATTTGGTAATTATAAGATTTATTATCATGTAATTATAATTACCTATTAATTGATTAAATGTTAGGAAGCGTAATTATCTAATAATTTCTTGTGATTTACTAATATATAGGAACTAAATCTGGACATTTTAACTTGGGTTCAAACTTGTAAATCAAATTTTAGAAATAATTTTTAACTAATGACCCAAGTTTTAGCATAGAACTAAATCCTAACCTATTTCATTAATGCAAAAATTGTAATTTTTTGTATTTTGGTATATTCATAAAGGGGGTGATTTTTTCCCACTTGTCCCACCAGTTCTTTTTGAGATATTTGTTCAATAAAAGACAGAATAGGGCAAAATTTGTGAGACTCATTAGCGGTTCGCTTACCATTCTGAACGATAAAAATTTAAATTTATAATGTTTATTTGAAGGAGGTATATAGGTGAGTGTTGATAATTAAATAGGTGGATAGAATGAGCAAGCAGCTAGTTATATTTCAATTTATTAATAAACTAGGGCCGACGTTTCGGTCACATATGGGACTATCTTCAGGGCCAGGTTAATGTCTGAAAAAATATATAATCCTGGCCAAGTTATATTGGGCATACACAATTGTACGTAGCTCAATCATGATAATGCCTCAAATTTTATTATTATCATACCATGGACAGAGAGTGAATGATCTCTGCCCATGGTATGATAATAATAAAATTTGAGACATTATCATGATTGAGCTACGTACAATTGTGTATGCCCAATATAACTTGGCGATATTTTCAGACATTAACCTGGCCCTGAAGATGGTCCCATATGTGACCGAAACGTCGGCTCTGGTTTATTAATAAATTGAAATATAACTAGCTGCTTGCTCATTCTTTCTACCTATTTAATTATAATGTTTACTTATCAACTTAAAATAAATAATAACAAGCCAATGTCGAAAGACAAATTTATTGCCCCTGTTTACTACGATTAACTATAACAAAAAATGATATTTTGGTTGCCTAACTAAAGGCGGATTTATTATTATTATTTTTACCAAAAAATAAATTTATACGTGTTTTCGTGAATAAAAAACTATATTATTTTAGTATTGTGCTTTCAGCTTTTAATTATAATTTCAGTCATTCAAAAATTATAATATTTTGGTCTATTTACAGTATAAAGGGAGTGATTTTTCCCACATATATTTTTCGCTGCATACAGCAGTTCACTTTCTAATTTTGGAAAAGTTTCTTTTTGAATTATTTGTTCATTGAAAGACAAAATTTGTCCGGCTCATAAAATTTAGAACTCAACTTTTCTTCATACCAGAGAACAAGATAAAATATTAATGTTTTATTTGAACAGAAAGAGAAGGAAGAAAGAAATGATAGTTTGACGTGAGTATAGTGCACGGGGTCAACAAACTCGAAAGGTGAATCCTCTATATAAGAAATAAAAAAGAGAAAAAAAAAAAATTTACGATGCAATCAGTATTACAAAGTTAATATAAATGAGTGTTTTGTTCTCGAGCAAGTTTCACAGTGTAAATAAATGTCTCCACCCTCCTCGTGATCATTTTATCAGCTTTTGGAGATGAAATTCATCCCGACTAAAAAAAAAAAAAAAAAAAAAAACTTGACAAGTGAGTTTTGTCCATTTATATCTCTGAATGTAGAGAATAGGCCTTTGCATATGTGGCTGCACCGGTGAGAGCAAAAGGACGTGAAAGGCAGCCATGGCGTAATCGACGTCTATAGATGTATATTTCCAAGGGTTTCCAAAGTGAGAGAGAGAAAGAGAGAGAGACAAATGTGTGCTCTATGGAATGAGCGAAAGAGATGTATAAAAAAAAAAGTAAAAATTTATTGGCGAAATATATGCGTTTGTACATGACAGCGACATGAAAAACCTATTTTTCAAATAACCAATGTTTTTTTTTTCTGTATATTAAATAAAAATATTGCTTCTTTAATGGAGAATAATTTGGAAAATCTTTTTTACCCTTTAATTAGTGAAATACTAAGCTTTATTATTATCTATATATAATAATAGCGGAGTCTCCGTCTGTCTGTCCGTCTGTCACGCTATGATTGACCAACTTCCCGTTGGGATTTTGAAACGAAATTTTGCGGGCGAAGCCCGCCGAGGGCGTGCGACGCGGCTAGTAATATTTTAATCCTCGAAAAAATTCCAATTTTTCTAATATTTGTAAAAAATAATAAAATTAAAAAAAAAAAAAATTATCTTTCTTTTCAGATTATCATTATTATTACAGGATATGAAATACTAGTAAATCTTTGGTCAGTAGAAAAAAGAATATTTTGGGTTGTGGATATAGGCCTAATAAAAAAAATACAACGGAAATTCAAAACTTTCCCATCGCCCTGGAAATTGAAAAAATCGATAATAATTATAAAAAACCAACAGATTCGCCTATACAGTCCAATGAAACGAAATATAAATATATTTTAACATCTAAGTGCAAATAAAGTTTATAATTCGAATATGGAAAATATTAAAATTAAATTGAATATGAAATTATATATATATGATTAAAATTAAATATTATACTCTCATTAAATTAATGAGATCATTAATTATTTAAAGTTAAATAATATTTTACAAGATACACTTGCTAATTATTTGCATGAATAATTAATTTTCTAATTGATTTGCCATGTAGGAGGGAATATCATAAGATTTTAAAATGTTATTCGAAGAAATGTTAATTCCTATTTATTTTGGTCTTTTCGAAAAGATTACAAAAAAAAAAATCTGGTGGGACTGGTCACACAGCACACAACTTTCTCTTACCACTCGGTAATCGAAAGTTGTGTTCTGTGCTTGTCACACCACAGTTTTTTGTGTCGACATAAGATTAGTTTCCGACAGTACAGTATGTATGAATTCAATATTTTGATACCATGGCAACCATTTCTCCTATCTTTCCTATGAAGTACAAGAGTAAAGTGGTCTTCAGAAGATTTAAATGGAAAGATGAGAATATACAGGTTCATTTAAATTAAATAAAAATATTTTATTTAATTTTTTTGCGAGTTGGTCCCAATCACGACCTTCATCAGGCCTATGATCATAACATTTATTAAAAAATTGATATTAAATTACAATCAATTTTTTAAATAAATGTTATGATCATACCCTGATGAGGTGGATTGCGACGAAACGTCGGCAAATAAAAATTAAATAAAATTTTTTATTTAATCTCCTCTCAAAGTCCCTCAATCCTGAGTAAATCTCCACAGCCAAAAAACATCAATTTATGAGAATATACATTTTAAAGAGCATCTAAAAAATAATTGATTTTTGAATTTTAATAAAAATTGTTGGACCGAATTTTGAGAAAATCGGAAAAAAAAAACTGAAAAAGTGCATCAGGAAAGTACTAGTACTTTTTTGTCGAATTGGTTCCAGGGGAGTGCCTAACTTAAATATAAAATTTCAAGATATTTTGTTCACATACACACACACAGACAGACCATGTCGCGAAAACCACTTTTTGGATTCAAAATGTGTATATCCATCAAAATCTCGACATCGAATTTTTGACATGAATCCAATACTTTCTCTCTAAGAGAAAGTAACAATCAAATTATTATTTATTTTTGCACCCGAACCGTGAATCTGAGAATTATTATTCCGTACTTTAGAGAAGACAAAAATGTTTTGTTTTGGTTCAGTGGTTCGTTTCCTGTCCTAAGATAAAATTTAATTAAAATAATTGACTACCAATTAATTTAAATAAGCTTTCCTTAATATTGTACTAAAAATTAATTATCATCATCTAAACTTAATAAATTAATTTCGTATCGAGGAAGTTGAATAAAGCGTTTTCAATTATTAAAATACGTAAATATAAAGCAAATGTGTGAATAATTAGAAAATGGACGAGAAGTCAGAAGGTGTGGTTGTTTGCAGATTCCGGAGAAAATCCTCTCCCTTAATTGGAAACAATGTTAGTCCTAATAAAGGGCCTGTCTGTCCCAGCAGTGGAAGGAATTCTCTTTGAGTGCGGTTCAGGCGTGAGTTATTCAAGACTTAGAACTTGAATCCGAACAAGACTCTCGAGGAGAAGGGCTTTAACGTTTCTCTTCTAAATCCTAATCCAGAGAAGAAGAAGATCCTTTTCACCCCTTAATGAAATCCCACCTCGAATTGGGAACAGGCAACAATGATCTCTTAAAGGCGCTCGTTCTCTAGCTTTTTTAGGAATTAAAAAAAGATTTATTCTATTATATAGAGGGGGGAAAAAAGTTTAATGGTCCTTAGTAAAAAAAGCAAGCAGCAGAGCTTATTTTCATTTTTTCGGGTATTATTTTTTATATAGAACGTGTTTCTATTTACAGCTCGAGTGATAAAAGCAGACAAAGAGAAGGCTAAATATTCATTCTTGTCAAAAGATAAAGGCTATTCATCTTGTGCAAAAAGCAGCGGCCATCTTTTGTACTGAAATTCAATTTTCATTTAAAATCATCCGTGGGAGAGATAATTAAAATCCAATTCATTCTTTAATATCACCTATACTTATGAAGGTATTCAAACAGGAAAAAAGAGAGGTTCAAACATTTTTCAATTAAAGCGAGTAAAAAAAATCTGGTGTGACTGGCGCACAGCACACAACTTTCTCTTACCTTCGGTAATCGAAAGTTGTGTACTGTGATTGTCACACCAGATTTTTGTGTCGACATGTATTTAGTTCCCGGCAGGACGGAACATATGAATTCAGATGGAAAATTTATAAGTATGGGAAAATATTTATATTTTGTTACCATGGCAACCATTTCTCCTATCTTTCCTATGAAGCACAAGAGTAAAGTGTGCTTCAAACAATTTTGAGGGCAAAACGAGAATATACATTTGAAAGGGCATCTAAAAAATAATTGATTTTTGAATTTTAATCAAAATCGTTAGAGCGATTTTGAGAAAATCGAAAAAAACTGAAAAAGTACATCAGTAAAGTACTAGTACTCTTTGGCCGATTTTGATTAAAAGCTTATTTTCTCGGTCCCGGGGGTGTTTAACTTAAGTATAAAATTTCAGCTTCATAGCTCAATTCTTTCATGCTTAAAAGTGAACACAGACACACACACACAGACAGACAGACCATGTCGCGAAAACCACTTTTTTGGATTCAGGGGACCTCAAAACGTGAAGATCCATCAAAATCTCGACATGGAATTTTTGACATGAATCCAATACTTTCTCTCTCTCTCTCTCTCATATATATATATATATATATATATATATATATATATATATATATACATAGGTAAGAGAAAGTAAAAATGAGTGGCTCAATATAATAATAAAGGAATTGAGCCCCTCTCTGTGAGTTCATTTAATTTTAAGCAAACTCCCCTTTTGCTAGGGTTGTCTTAATTTTTATTTACTATTTCGCTGATAATTTTAAAGTATCAATACAGTGATATGTGTGTTTATTATAAATTATTTTCTAATTCAATGCTATAATACCAAAATGAATTTAATCAAGAATTAAACGTAATATATTAAGGTGCGTAATCTCCTTCTCCCTCGCGAGCACCATGTTCGTTAGATTAGTACGCGTTTGAGCAGCTCGCGAGCATCTCAAAACCCGTACTAATCTAACGAACATGGTGCTCGCGAGCGGAGCAGAGCAGTGTGTACCCCTTTAGAATTATTTTTTTTTTTTAATCCAGGTTTAAACTATATGCTTTTTTAAAGGGATACAAAAAAATGATTTAAAAATCATATCTTTAGTTTATTTTTGTCAATTGATTGAAGTCCTAAGCTTTATAATATCACCAACAATACAGGTGCTTCGCTTTTTTGACAACTTCCTCTGCAATCTTATTTTGATAAAGCACGCATTATTATTAATAGTAAAGGGTGTGTGAGTGATATAGTTTGAATGAACCTCATTTGAGTGTGTGCATGTGCGTTATATAATCCATTTGAAAAGACACCAACTGCTGACCATCATGCCATCGTGGGACTATTAATCACTGACAGTCAGATAGGCACAGGCATTTGCAAACCAGAGACAATATGCGCAAATTAATTTTAGACCATGTGATTTTGAAGGTGTCGCAATCAGGCACGTGTAAGTTTATACGTTTCAGTTTCAATGACGACATATGCTGGACCAATGATAATGATGATGAGTCATCTTATCCTCAACCCCGGGATCGATTTTCCTAAATATCAGCCGTCTTGTGTTACCTCTATAATCAACCACTTGAATTACTTTCGCTTTCTTAAAGGGGATCATATCTTCGTGAATTATTAACTACTGCTGCTTTTCTCACTTCCTTATAAATGAAATTGAAATATATATAGTGTTTGCATAATATAGGCCTACATCAGCTAATTAATTGGAATAAAGGAATGCTATTGTTAAATTAGTCAAATGATAAATTTAGACGTTTTCTAAAAGAAAAATCTGGTGTGACTGGCGCACAGCACACAACTTTCTCTTACCTTCGGTAATCGAAAGATGTGTTCTGTGCTTGACACACCAGATTTTTTGTGTCGACATATATTTAGTTCCCGACAGTACGGAACATTTGAATTCAGATGAAAATTTATAAGTGTGGGAAAATATTTATATTTTGTTACCATGGCAACCATTTTTCCTATCCTTTCCTATGAAATACAAGAGTAAAGTGGTCTTCAGAAGATTTCAATCGCAAAATGAGAATATACATTTTAAAGAGCATCTAAAAAATAATTGATTTTTGAATTTAAAAAAAAATCGTTGGAGCAAATTTTGAGAAAATCGAAAAAAACTGAAAAAGTACATCAGTAAAGTACTAGTACTCTTTGGCCGATTTTGATTAAAAGCTTATTTTTCCGGTCCCGGGAGATGTTTAACTTAAATATAAAATTTCAACCTCGTAGCTCAATTCCTTCATGCTTAAAATTGAACACACACACACACACCCACACACACACACCCCCACCCACCCACACACACACAGACAGACAGACCATGTCGCGAAAACCACTTTTTTGGATTCAGGGGACCTCAAAACGTGAAGATCCATCAAAATCTCGACATCGAATTTTTGACATGAATCCAATACTTTCTCTCTATATATATATTACATATATACATAGGTAAGAGAAAGTAAAAATAAAACATTTAAATATTACTGATACATAAATTAAAGTGACTAATAGAGGTCAAGGGTATATTCAGATATTTTTTACCTCATATATTCCCAATATAACTAACTAAACTTTGGACAGAAAAGTATTAAAATTAGGGGCTGCCTATCGGCCTTTAACGTACAAAAAATTTCGGATCCGCCTTTTAAAAAAATCCTGGGACCGCAAGGATAAAAATAAAATAAAATGTTAGAGAATATTATGCTTGCGAGTATTTTGATTGATAATTTTAAATGATACACTAGATGATATGTTTTTATTGGGGAGTAAATACATAGGTGTATTATTTCACCAATAAAAACATCATCTACTGATTTTTTTAAATTTTTTTTAATCCATTGTTTCAATATAAGTTAAATAATTAAAAGAGAAAAATTATTTCAAATAAAAGTGTGCCGAATTATAAATTTAATAGGTTTAAAATCTAGCCAGTGTCGGGATCATTTTATCATAAAATTTTTTTTATTAATTAAAATATTCAATTATCAGCATTAAAAATATTTATTATACTAATACAAAATTATATAACTTTTAAAAATTTCTACATGTATATTGGCTGGTCAAAGGTTAAGAAAATTCTTGTATAGATTTAGGCCGATTTCATGATGAAGGACATAGACTACTAATAATCATCACGATTTGTATTTTCTCCTTTTAAAAAATTTATAAATAAATATTAAAAAATCTGGTGTGACTGGCGCACAGCACACAAATTTCTCTTACCTTCGGTAATCGAATGTTGTGTACTGTGCTTGTCACACCAGATTTTTCGAGTCGAAATGTATTATTTAGTTTCCGACAGTACGGTACATTCGATTTTCAAGATGTAAAATTTATAAGTATGAAAAAATATTTATATTTTGTTACCATGGCAACCATTTCTCCTATCTTTTCTATGGAGTACAAGAGTAAAGTGGTCTTCAGAAGATTTTAACAAAATGAGAATATACATTTTATTGAGAATCTAAAAAATAATTGATTTTTGAATTTAAAAAAAAAAATCGTGGAGCGAATTTTGAGAAAATCGAAAAAAACTGAAAAAGTACATCAGTAAAGTTTTGTCAAAAGTGTTCACAGACACACACAGACAGGCAGGCAGACAGACCATGTCGCGAAAACCACTTTTTTGGATTTAGGGGACCTCAAAACATGTCTCCATATCCATCAAAATCTCGACATCGAATTTTTGACATGAATCCAATACTTTCTCTCTATATATATATTAACATATATATAGAGGAAAGAGAAAGTAAAAAGCGATATAAAAAATTTAAAAAATTAAAGTGGATTTAATTTCATAAATGACTTTTATATTTGACCTATCAATTTGCGAAATAGAGCCTTTTGTTTTCCATAAAACAATTTTGTTTAATATTATCACATAAAAAGCAAAATTGGAAAATAATATTTTTAATAATACTATCTTTATATTATATGAATAATAGTACGAACAACATATTGTAATTGGTCTATTGATTTGTTATCAGTATGTTAAATTATTTTCACCATTAATCATTTGTTTGACACATTTTATCGTGAAGTGTCCAAATTGTTTGGATTTTTTTTTTTATATTTTTACACATAATTCGATTTATGTTTTCAGCAGAAATATAAATAAAACTTTTTAGAAAATAACTTTCGAAAGAACTAGAATCAATCATGACTTGTTTGTCAAATTTAAAAGCGGCTGGAGTTAACGTCAGGGGAGTCATAAAATTCCAGCCTTACTCTTAGGAAAGATTTGCAATTATCGACCCTATCTGGACTTTGCTTTCTCCTTCCGGGTGACAAAGAAGAGAGGAAAAGGGCAGGTCCGAGTCCTTAAAAGGAAGGAAGGAAGGGAAGAAAACAGCCATCGATCGAGAGGTTTTAATCTAAAATATCCAAGATAAATAGGTGGGGGAGAAGTTGAACCCAATTCGGGTGCTGGAGCGTGTCCTTCGGTAGATCACGTTTCTACTAGGCAACTCGTGTCCAGAACAAAAAGGCAACAAGGTGAAAAATCTCTAACATTCCAACTTCCCTAAGGAATTTTCGTGAACAACACGCACTAGCGAAGCAAACTCGCAAAGGAATGTCCAAATCAGAGGATTATTTTCATGATCTCTTTTCATGGTTTTATTTATTAGAAATTTGCTTAACTATATTATAATATCGTATTTCGTGTTTGTTTTAAATAAATTTTAGAGTGCAATAGAAATATAAGGATTTTCGGTCTAAAACCTCGGGAAATGAATTAAAATCCTTATTTCATTATTTAAAACTAACAAACAATTGAGTTATATTGAGAAATAGATTATTTAAATACATAATTAATTCTGAATGCTGAAGAGGAGATTTACTTTATTACTAATAGTATTAAAGACAATGTGGAGAAAGGCCGTAATACAGATTGAAGACGAAATAAAACAAGACTTCTATCGGCCCGAATTATTTATTTTGACAAAGGAAAAATAAATAATTCGGGCCCATAGAAGTCTTGTTTTATTTCGTCTTCAACTAATAGTATTATTATTAATTATTCTAACTTTACTGAAAAAGAAATTCTCAATGAACGTCTGCTACAAAATTCAAACATCGAGGATTTGAAATTTATTTACAAGCCAGTTTACCAGCTTCACCGTGTCCCGACAGGGGGGTATATATAGAAATATTTTTAAGGGGGGGGGGCCTGAACTCAAAAATTTTTCTGCGAAAAAATTTTGCCCGGAACCAAAATTTTTCACTGCGGAACCTAAATTTTCTTGCTGCGGGGCCTAGCAAACATTTCGGGGGGGGGGGGGGGGCAGAGACCCTCTATTGTCTATTGTCTCTATAATTGGATAACTGCACAACTTTGGCCTTTATCCTGCAATAAATGTAAACCCATTTAAGGATATAAATAAAATAAAAAAATATCCCTATATAGGTATATGCATTTGGGAAAGGAAAATTTCGGGGGAGGGGGGCCTGGCCCCCTCGACCCCCTTTATATACGTCCCTGTGTCCAAACTGAAGAGATCTATTCTCAAAATTGGAATGAAATCCTCGTAATTATTTGCATGCCCGAAATTTGATAGATTCAATCCATTAAAAAGATGCCAACTTAAAGCAAACAAATTTTTGAATTTAATGATGGATCCCCATTATATATTATTTTATTTATCTATTGATTTTTAACCCCTGACAGGTGCAATACACTAAGGCCCCAGAGCTATTCTATTGCACTAGAATCCATCATATCACCTTCTCATTTGCCATCACATCCCCCAATAGTAGGTGGTCAGGCTGGCCGTTGGGGTGTCTGTGTGAAGGCCAGTTATTTATTTATTAACGCCTGAAGCCCCTCATAATTATATTAATTAAATTAGTTAAAATTCTCCGTAAAATATATTGGGAATATTTCAAACTTTTATTTCGAATGAAAAAACTTTTGATAAAGTGATTGATGTAAAATTTGTTACCGACAAACCATGTTGAACACATGTGACTAACATAAAACAAATACGATATACGCTTTTTATTTTCAGTAATCTCAAAGAAATATATATATATATATCAATTTAAGTAAAAAGAAAGTGATATATATTTTATAAAAAAAATTCAATAAAATTTTTATCCTTATTTAACAATTTCATAAAAATAACGTAAAAACTAAGTAAGATAAAAATGTTAGAGACGAGATTCAAATAATAATAGGCTGGACTCGCAACTTATTATTCTGTTTTTATCAACGAGTTATTGTCACATTTATTATTTCATTTATAAGTAGAATAAAAAAAAAAATACTTGATAAATTAAGTAAGAAAAGAGAATAATATCAGACAATTTGAATGAAATTTTTTAATAAAAAATACGTATGAATATATTATTTAATTGTCCTAAAAAAAAGAGATGAATTTCCTGTTTTTTTATTCCTATTTCTAAATAAAATTTTTTGTATATGATAGAAGAAAGTTTTTAATCATTTTTGTTATAGTAATTTTCATGGTGAATGTGTTTAAAGATTTTTTTCTAAAAATTCACCCGGTATGCCGAAATAGACAAACTAGAGAGCAAAAAAACAACTAAATTTACATTAATTCGTTCTCTTTGTATCAAACATTGGAATAAAAAAAAATTATATTTTGATGTTTTCATCAGCATCTTCTGAATTCATTAACAATTTAAAGGCTATCTTTAAAAAAAAAAGTAATAAATTTATGTGTCAAATCATTGTGATGAATTTTGATAAATTTTATGGATTATATTTAAAATTTTGGCATAAGAGCACCACCCATTTTTGCCACATTTATACAATAGGTTTGTTCGTTTCAATTGCCATGGTAAAAACTGCAAAGCGGCCATGGCACGCTATCTAGGTCAAAAGGTGCAAACGTACTTAAATTGCCTAGAACAAAATTTGCTATCTGTTCGATTGAACTCATGAACTTGCAAAAGGAGTTCTTAATAACCTAACCTAACCTTCAGTTGTCATTTTTGTCTTGGATTGTTTCGAATATTTTTATAACGTTGATCCTTAAATAAATAAAAATCTGGCGTGACGATCGCACAGCACACAACTTTCTCTTATTCGCCCGATATATTAGAATTAAAGATGTAAAATGTATTAGTATGGGAAAATATCTATATTTTGTTACCATGGCAACCATTGTTCCTATCCTTCCTATGAAGTGCAAGAGTAAAGTGGTCTTCAGAAGATATCAATGGCAAAATGAGAATATACATTTTAAAAAGAACGTCTAAAAAATAATTGATTTATGAATTTTAAACAAAATCGTTGAAGCGAATTTTGAGAAAATCGAAAAAAAAAACTGAAAAAGTGCATCAGTAAAGTACAAGTACTTTTTGGTCTATTTTGTTCAAAAGCTTATTTTGACGCCTCAGGTGCCTAACTTTAATATAAAATTTCAACCTTCTAGCTTTATTCCTTCATGCTTTAGCATGAATAGCTAGCAAGTTATGTAGCGTGCAAAAAATGAACAAAGAGAAGGACAAAATGTGTAAATTTTACTGCAATGGCAAGCGAAACGAACAAAACTAATATTTGGGATTAGTCTCAATTATATATAATTCCGATGTTATAAATTCAACATTATTAGTTTAATAAATTCACAGTGTTTGTTCAACTATTTTTTTTTTTTTTTTAATTTTGTCGAATTAGCAAATGAGTAATCGTGTGAGATTAGAGCAATCAATAAAAGGGTTTTCGAAATGAGGGTGAGCAATTTGGGGTATCGATTGAGATTTCAAGAAATCTGTCTAGCGCAATTAATAATATATTAGAATATGTCGCGTATTGATTATGAGGAAACAAAATAAAAGTATAAGAATAGACAAGCACTTAATTCCGAAAGAGCTATGTAAAGAAAAATCCGTGAAGCATATCAGCCTTGAAACAATCGTACACCTGATGAAGGCATCGAGTTCATTGCCTGGTCAAAATGAAATTTCCAGAAAATTCTTTGATAAATAAACGGTTGTTTGTGAATGAAAAGCCACTTATAGGTGACACGCCCCCTCAGCTGCGGTTGCGGTTTTTGACACAAGAGACAAGAGGGGAGGTTCTTGTTTGAATGAATTTCACTCAATGTAATAAATACTTCAAGTAGTTATATCTTCTTTAAATGTTCTATTTTCGATCTGAATCGATCGGCGAGGTCTCCATTCTGTCTGGAGGGCAGACGACGCAGCTCCAAAAATAATCCGACCAGTCTCTGATAACATCTTCTAGTTGATAAGTGAAAAATGTCCTCAATTTACAAATCCTCTATGCGAAACCAACAACATTAACAATTTATAAAGAACAATTTATTATTTTATCAAGGCTATTTATTCAATATTTCAACTTGAAATGAGGGTTAATAACAATCAGGCATATGAGACTTCTCAATGAATAAAAATTTAATAGCTGGTGAAATAAGTGGCAATAATAGAAAGAGGAAGACATCCACATCAATTTTTTTAGTAAATCAGTAGGCCTGACTAATTCATTATTTTGCATCCTGTTCCTATTAAACCATTAGGAAATGTAAATTTTCCCCTATGAAACTTCTAAAATCTCAACATTTCGGATTTTGGAAATATCTTCTGTCCTAATTTACTTCAAGACAATTTTTATATGGTCTTTTGGCACCTCAATTAATGACGATAGTTTTATTCAGTCTATATTATTAATTAGTAGATATAGAGGCGGATATAAGTTGGTTGAGGTCCCGACCGCAAAAAAAAAAAATTAGAGCTTAAATCTAAAAAAAAAAAGTGAAATAGTGAATTATTAGTTTTATTTAATCAATTCATTTCAGTCATTAGTGTCAAAACTGATTGCGGTTATTGTGTGGAGGAACGTTCATTGGAATATTACTGAGGTGGGTTCCCATTTCTTTCCTCAGGAGGAGACATCTGACAACGAGTTAGATAATATTTTGCCATAAGGTGGATTTGAACTCGAGTTGTTTTCAATTCAGGATTACAAGCTTAACTAAACTTTGTCACCTCGGCTAATCGCTTCCTCATTTAATCAATTATAATAGGCAAAAATTATAATATATGACAGAATAAAATTATTGCAATAATGAAGTTAATAATGCTTACTCTTGTCTCAACTAGGTTAAAGCTGTTTCCATTAAATATTAAAAGAATTTATTGTTTTGTAAATTGATTAATTATTGCCTCACAATTGAGAGATTGAAGAAAATTATTTTTTCTCTCAGGAAAAAAAAACACGAAAAATTTCTTAAATACGCCTTTGAGTAGGCCTAGATATAGTATTTAGAATACATTTTAATGCTCAGAACGTACTTGTAAATCAGGACCTTTTTCTATTGTATAATCCAGAAGACAAGAGCAATAATTAAAAGATTATTTTCCTTAGCCTGTAATTGGTCTGAGAGAAGTTTCAAGAATAAGAAAACGACTCAGATTAAATATCTCCATATAGGCCTAATATCGAGTTTTTGCTTTTTTTATTTTTCCTATTGCTAACCGTCATACAGTACGATTATATCTTTGCAAGTATTAATGCATTTGTTTGATTTTATTCGACCTTCAATGAAAAGGAAAAATCATCAAAATGCAAACTTGTTTTTCTCTGGTGTTTATTGAGAATAATAAAAAAAAAAAAAAAAGATGAGTTTTAAACTTATCTTTAGACCCTATTATTATAATTAGATAGAAATTAATTCTAGTCAATATACTTATTAAAATTTCTAACAATTTACATTTGGTTTAAGATAATATTTTATTAGGTATATAATGTTTATTCTGCATTGCACAGCCACAAAGGCACTAACTATCTTTCTCCTAAACTCTCTTTTCTCATGAGAGAGGAAGCTGTTCAAATAATAAAATGGCGGCCACCAAGTGCTCGACGTTTTCAAGAACATTTCACAACTAAAAACAGAGTCTTGTTAAATCTCGTGGGTGGAGAGAGAGAGAGAAAAAAAAATGAAATTTATCCCCCATCGGGCAAAAGGCCAGAGTTTTTGCAAAAAAAAAGATAAAGAACCCCTTTTTCGCAGAGGGATTTTAATTATTACATGACTTGTATACAACTTTTGTTAAGATTTTTAATTACAGAGACATTAAGTTGTTTCGCTCTCTTATTGTTAATCTAATACTTAAAAAAAAAGAAAGAAAAATATTAGAGTAAATAATAATAAATCAGAGATAAATAGCCTACGTTTATTTATTTATTCGAAAATCATTAATAAGATAAAATTGTCGACAAAATCACCGGTTTGAAATTAGCCTGAAGCAACAAAAAAAAAAAATTTATAATCATATTGATAATTAATACTGTCAACGGGGGAATTATTTTTTAATGAATTATTGAAAAAGAAGGGAAATGAAAATAAAGAGACGGAAAACAATGTTTATCCGACAAAAGCAATAAAAAGTACAACAATAATATAATTGTGCAAATTGATCACCACTAACATAGTTTGTCAAGTTTTTATTAAATTTTTTAATTGTGGAATTAACAAATAGCGTTTGCCAACTCTTCAAATAAGAGAAAATTTCATTTCAAGCCTCCGCGTTGGTTTTTTTTTACGATAAAAAAAAAAAGAGTATTTACAAAACAGCTCTATTCATTTTGATTATAAAATAAAATATATTATAAATTACGAAAATGGAATTTCATTTTATATAGAGAATATAAATATTTTTTTTTTTTTTTTCAAAAAGTATTTGAAGTATACAAAGAGTGAATCAATATTTGAGAGAGATGGCGTAGTGTGTGAATGGAAAAAACAAAGACAGAAATCAAATATTACACCCTGTTGCTGACACCGTATTGGTTTAAACATTTTTCAAACAAAGATATCATCAAACGAAAAACAAGGCCCAAGTTTTATAATAGATTAATGATTATTCAATAACATTGTTTATTTGAAGAAAATATTGTTATCAAACAAAAAGTCTATTGAAGAAAATCAAAGGGATTGTCGCTCTAATTAGAAATTTCATATTTCTTAATTTAATCAAGTTGACTGATGTCTCTTTTAGACTGAACGCACAACAATTGAGCAAAACGATCTTGGACAAAATGTTTTGGCGCACACCGATTAGGCAAAATGTTTTGCCATTCAGCAAAAACGCTCAATGTCAAAACATTTTGTCCAATGCCAACGCACATCGATTAGGCAAAAACGCTCAATGATAAAACATTTTGCTCAATGCCAACGCACACCGCTCTTGGATAAATTGTTTTGTCCGAAAACAAAACGTTTTGCTTAATGCCAACACACACCGATTAGGCATAGTTCAATGAACAAAATGTTTTTCCATTGAGCGTGTTGCTCAATCAGTATGCGTTGGCATTGAGCAAAATGTTTCACCATTGAGCGTTTTTGCCTAATCGGTGTGCTTCGGCATTGGACAAAATGCTCGGTCATTGAGCAAAAACGCTCAATGACAAAACATTTTGCTCAATGCCAACGCACACAGATTGAGCAAAATGCTCAATGGCAAAACATTTTGTTCAATGATGTCAAATCATGCTAAATTGTGTTTTGCCTCCTCGGTTTGCGTTGCCTCATAGAAAAGCATTGGAAAAACAGTTTGTCCAAGAGCGTTTTTGCTCAATTGGTGTGCGTTCAGCCTTAAAAGTTATTATCAATAAACAAACAATTCCCTTATGATATTTGCTGAAAGAAACTGCAAAACTCCCAAGGTGATATACAGGCAAGACCGTAAATTATATATAAAAAAGAAATTAAAAGTAAGAGAAAATAAAACAATTATAGTCACATCAAAAAGTAAACTATCGTTTATAACGAACTCATTTGAGATTTCATAGACACATCAACTTTTTACGGACTGTCTTATTGAGAGAGAAAGTAATTTAATAAAATTTGATGCTGTAATTGTGTGTGACCTTTACGAAAGGTCGTTGTTTATATTTCACATTGGAAGTGCCCACATAGATTTATATTAAATTTATTAAATCTCTATATAGGGGTATTTAAGAAAACCGACGATGAAGTTGGAAAACTTTTTCGCTTTCATTTTTTTTTTTTAATCCTCTTAAATTCAATGTATTGTTATTAAATTTGGTCCAAAAGCCTACAGACCAATAACCTAATTATAACCGATCAGTTTCAAATTGAGGGTCTTTTTATGCATTGATTATCTCAAAAAAATTAGAATATACATTTTAAAGAGAATGTAAAAAATAATTGATTTTTGAATTTTAATCAAAATCGTTGGAGCGAATTTGAGAAAATCGAAAAAAGTGAAAAAGTACATCAGTAAAGTATTAGTATATGACTGATTTTGTTCAAAAGCTTATTTTGAGTGTCCGAGAGAGTACCTAACTTAAATATAAAATTTCAATTCGGTAGCTCAATTCCTTCATCTTTAAAATCGTTACAAACAGACACACAGACATCCCAATTTGCGGGACCCACTTTTTTTTAAATAGTGAAATTTATCATATAATATGAGAAAATTTCGAAATTTTTGAAAAAACTTATTAAGTAATAATTTTCTTATCATAAAACACTATATACCTCTCTAATTAGCAAAATCATAAATAATGCTTTAGTCGAATAACATTTCTTCATTTATTTTATTTTACTTAATGATTCGAAATTTTACTTAGGAAAATTTCCGGTTGATGTATATGCTCAAAGTTGGTACAGATCTACGAATTTAGTGTATGAAATACCTTCCAAATTTCAATGATATGGCAGATTGCGTTTTTAAGATATCGTGTTCACAACACACACACGCACGGGTAGACAAAATTCTAAAAATATTTGTTTTTTACTAGAGGAGATCTAAAACTTCAGGAATCATCAAAATCTAGGTCGAATTTTTTGACGATTACAACACTTTCGCTTTTCAGTATACGAGAAAATAAAATTGGGGGGGGGGGGATTAAATTTTTCACGATAATAATACTTTCATTCTATTATTATAATTAATAATGCGGATATATAAAATTTAAATAAAAATAGAATTGCTAACTAAAAAAAGATTACGTAATAAAATTTAAATTTTACATTAATAGTCGCTCATTTAAATTAATTATACATTTATGAGATAAAATACGATATTTTTTTTTTTTTTTTTTTTTTGGAATGGGTGCATAAGGTCCGAAGACCTATAATGACCAATAGTCACATGCAGCCAGGAAGAAAATAAAACAAAAGGAGAAGCATAAAGGGGAAACTCAACTGCGGGAACTGAGAAGATGCCTGTTGAGGTTAGACTTGAAAGTCTGAAGATTGTAGGTTTTGGGGAAGATAGACGCAGGGAGCTTGTTCCAATCACGGGAGGTCATGGGGACAAAGGAAGAATGAAATTGTTTTGTTCTGTTAGTTGATATTCATTTCAAAATAGTAATAATTTTAATCACTCATGAAATTTTTCTATTTACTGCGAATTTAATCCAGTGAAGTTTATTTTCTCGTTGGTTATCAGTTTACAATCAGGTGAGCTTCGGAAGGACTTGGATTTTCACAGACGACTGACCAGAGATAAGAACCTATTCATGTTCAAATACACCCACATACACATCAAGAGGGACTCTATTTATTAAAGGTACTCTCATCTTTTTTTTTGGGATAACGATATCCCCAAATATTTTCCATTTCATTTGAAATAGAAGAGAAAAGTCAAGAGATGAAGACTTAACAAGACATCCTCATCGTCTTCGAGAGGGAATTCAAATATAAAAATTTTCATTTTAATTCGAAGAATGTTTATTGATGTGTTGAGCTTGAATAAAAAAAAAGAAAACGAGAAGAAGAGACAGAAACGAGCAAGACATTTTATCGAAATAAAATCTAAATCATTTTTCATCTTTTTCTATAAGCTCGTTCGGCTGCATTTACATTACGTGCTCCAGAGAGATAAAACGAGAGATAAAAGTGTGACATCACCAGCAGCCCCGAGGTGAAGGATGACTGAAATAACAGAGACATGCGTGACGTCACCTCAAATAACAAGAGGCACAAATAATTCAAGAAGAAATACGATATACATAAAAACAGTATGTCCAAAAGTTGATGAATGAAAATAATCTTCACCTTGACCGATATTAATAATATAAAGTTTAATCAAATAAATGATGAAAGATATTTATTTGGCGAAGGTTTATAGCTGATAATATGTAGATTAAAGGTTTCTGGATTTCTCTAATGAGCGAAGCAGCTTAATGGCCGACGTTTCGGTCGCATATAGGACCATCCTCAGGGCCAAGCCATTGTCAATAATTTGATCCTCCATTGGTTTGGCATAAGTCATTATTAATATAATAATAAATCCAATGACTAAATTCGACAGAGTGTAATATGTATAATAGACAGAGAGTGAGTGAGAAAGAAAGATATTTAAACAATCTCAGTTTGAGTTGTTAACGACAATAGAACCTGTGATAGTGCAATAATGGGTTTTCAAAATGTATAAATTAGGTAAATCAATGAAGTCAGTGGCTGTTTTTTTATAGACAGGAGAAGGAGCAGGTGCAGCCAAAAAATAAAGCCTCAGATTTAATACTATTCAATGAGACGTTTCGGGTGAATTTTATTTACCCATCTTCAGTCCTTCAAAATTGTTAAAGTCCCGGAGTTGATCAATAGGGCAATACATGTAAATTTATCCTGGCGAGTTGGCTCATCGTACTTATTAAGTGAGAATGGGTGAAGATGGGTAAATAAAATTCACCCGAAACGTCTCGTTGAATAGTATTAAATTGGAGGCTTTATTTTTTGGCTGCACCTGCTCCTTCTCCTGTCTGTAAAAATTAGTTTAGTTCTAAAATATTTTGAATAAAGATATTATGGGATAATTAATATTGTTTCATCTATATAAATAAATTGTTTAAAAGCCGATGTTTTACCAAGTATAGTTATTTAAGTAACAATTATCTGGTCAATATAAATCAATTTGAATTAATATTGTTTACCGTTGGCTCTAGTTGAAACATTATGTTAATGTACTGTATGTTAAAATCACTAGACGAGTTTATATTAAAATCAAAACACTAAGTTTTATGCTACAAAATAAGCGTTTGTTAACATTTGATACGTATTTCAATACTCATTCCTCAGAAGTAATAGAAATCCTCGTATACTACAACATGATAATTACAAATAATTCGTATTACGTCTCAGGACACATTGACCGTCGAAATACCTATCAAGTGGTAATAAACGCTTATTTTGGAACATATAACTTAGTGTTTTGATTTTAATATAATCTCGTCTTGTGATTTTAACATAGGCTACATTAATGATTTCAACATAGCATAAATTAATTTGCAAATTTGTTAATTAATTTTAAAAATCTCGAATTTTTGATGCAAAATTTTAAATACAGAGAAATATATTGAGAGAAAGATTGTATTAAAATTTTTTTTTTTTAAGTAAATTGTCCAATTATTTTGGGACACCCTCTTATATAGGGCTTTTGCATTATTTGAACATTTTTACTTCAATTTATTCATAAATTTTAAATTTCAAAATAAAAATTGAAAAGTGATAGACGATTTGAACTTTTTTATATAAATCCATTCTAATACAGTGTGAAATAGGAAAAAAATAAATACTATATCAAAGTTATAAATGGACAAGAGATGAAAATTGACATTTTTTGTAATCAATTCCTCCCGTTTTTTTAAATAAATATCACAACTATTTGCTTCTTTTTTTCATCTCTATTACATAAATTTAATAGCAGATTTATGGAAGATTTATACATTCCACTCACCCCAGTGGATATTTTTTTATCGAACTAATATTTTATAAATATTTGCGTATATGAAAAAAAAAAAATATTCCCCTTTTTTTTATTAAATTAAAAAAATATTTTCATTTCATTTTATTTCTGTAATTCAATTAAATAAAAAAAAAGAGACGCGTTGATGTGACAAATGAAAAGTGAACAACAAAGAGAATCTTCTCATATAACAATGGCGAAAACCTTAAAAAGAATTTTCATTTGACAGGTTCTTCTTTCTCATTTTTTTTTCTTGCCATTGTGTGCCAGGGTTTTAATCTGGTGAGTTGCCCCCAGCATCCCTTGATCTCTTGATCCAACCCCGCTAAAAGACAGATGTGGCCCTTCAAATCAATATTTAAAGAACCTCTCTTTTTTTTTGTCAAAACTATCAAGATTAATCTTAAAAATAAAGATTTTGTCCAACAAGTACACTCCAAAGGAAAGAGTTTTTTTTTTAAATCATCAACTGGCTATTGGTCGCATGAGACTTTTCAACCCTTTTTACTTTCTCTTACCTATGTATATATGTAATATATATATAGAGAGAAAGTATTGGATTCATGTCAAAAATTCGAAGTCGAGATTTTGATGAATCTTCACGTTTTGAGGTCCCCTGAATCCAAAAAAGTGGTTTTCGCGACATGGTCTGTCTGTCTGTCTGTGTGTGTGTGTGTGTGTGTGTGTGTGTGTGTGGGGGGGGTGTGTGTGGGTGGGTGTGTGTTCAATTTTAAGCATGAAGGAATTGAGCTACGAGGTTGAAATTCTATATTTAAGTTAAACACCCCCAGGGACCGGAAAAATAAGCTTTTAATCAAAATCGGCCAAAGAGTACTAGTACTTTACTGATGTACTTTTACAGTTTTTTTCGATTTTCTCAAAATTTGCTCCAACGATTTTTTTTTTAAATTCAAAAATCAATTATTTTTTAGATGCTCTTTAAAATGTATATTCTCATTTTGCGATTGAAATCTTCTGAAGACCACTTTACTTTTGTATTTCATAGGAAAGATAGTAGAAATGGTTGCCATGGTAACAAAATATAAATATTTTCCCATACTTATAAATTTTACATCTGAATTCAAATGTTCCGTACTGTCGGGAACTAAATATATGTCGACACAAAAAATCTGGTGTGAGAAGCACAGTACACAACTTTCGATTACCGAAGCTAAGAGAAAGTTGTGTGCTGTGCGCCAGTCACACCAGATTTTTATTTCAAAGAAAGTTACAAATTTTATAGCTAGATTATTATCTTTGATTCTAGCATAAATATCAGAGTTTTGGATGAATTCCTTTAATGATAAAGAAACAAATAAAAGTTTAAAAGCAAAATAAAAATATGAATAAAAAACGTATTTGAAAGTTGTGTTCAGTGCTTGTCACGCCAGATATTACTTATTTTTATTTTTAAAATGTAATTTGTGTCGACATTTATTTGTTGGTCTGTCAAACGCCTCATGGACCTCGGAAATCGAACCCAGGACCTCCAGCCTTTCAGAGACATCGGTGTGCTACCCTTTGCAGCAGGCCACCACCGGTCCCTTGACAACGCGGCTGACAAGTGAGAAAGTTTTCTTTAATAATCCTGGGTTCGATTCCCGGGGACTATGAAAAGTCCACCAACAAATAAACATACGCATTTTTAAATAAATCAATGCTTTCTTTCGATTTGGAAAAGAGTCCTGTAACGAGGCTATGTAAAAAATTGGAATGAATAAAAAAAATAGGCTGTCAAAATCCTTTCTAGCTAGACAGAAATTTTTTTTTACTCAAACATATCAGAGTTCGAACAAAAAATTAAAAAATCCTATTAAGCCTATAAAGTATCAAAAAAGAAAATAATGTCCCCATTACTAATAAATGGACATTTTAACTACGCTCTCAAAACGTCCAATACAAATATTAAATGAAAATATAAAAATTCCGTGTGAGTTTACACTGAAAATGATTCTATTCTTAATATTTTTGTATTTTTTAATAGTATTTAATTAAAATAGACGGATATGTATTCTATAGAAAGGTGTTGTCTATGAATTGAATAGGAAGGCTCAACTTGTCTGAACAAGTTTTGTCCGGGCTTATCATTCTGCTATATAAAAATGTAATATAGAAAAGAAGACAGTAATTGCAAAAATAATTAATTCAAAACCCAACGAGTAAATAGTAAAATTAGTTAGGAAGAGAGAGAAAAAATATTGTGAAGAGAGGAGAGAGTCTGGGAGAGAGAAATAAGAGAGAGAGAATAGTCTCTTAGAAAGAGAGAGAGGAGAATTTGCAATAAAGAATGGTTTAAAAAAGAGGTACACTTATTCATTCAAGTAAATCAATTAATTAGTTAATAAAAAAAATCCTGATTGTTATTTATTTATATTATTTGTAGAAAAAACGAAATTGGTAGCTTGGCTGACCAAATGAGTATTAGATATAATACCAGCATTTTAACATTTATGTAGAATATTAATTAAAAAATATATTTGTTTGCTTATTTATCTTATTTTATTTAAATTTAATCAATGATTTCAAAATAAAATGTAAAATACCTTTAAAACTAAGGACGAAAGCTCCGCGAACCGCGGCGTGCCGACAGGTGGGAGCCATGTTTGATTACACACACCGAAGATTTAACACAAACAAACACAGATTCAAAGTACACACTAAGAGGCCGCGTGGCCAACTGAAGCTGATGACGTGGAGCCTTCCTTAATAAGGGAATAGGGCTCTTGGAGCAGGAGCTAGGCCAAGTTTGTCCAATCCCAATAGGTGATAGGTAATTTTGGCTAGAATTCGAGTCTAAGCTTTTGGAGGAAGGGAGAGGGGGTGATGACGTATTAATCAGAAGCAACCCCCACCACTTTATGGTTTTTTCCGTGGTCTCAGGCGATCATTGAAAAATTACCCACTAGCATCTTTGTTGCTACGTGGAAAGCGCGCGCCTGGATTAATCTCAACACCTTTATAATTAATTATAGCCTAGTATTAAAAAAATAAATTAATAAAAAACATTAACATTCATCTTTTCTATTTTAAATGATTTTTATTAATTTATTAGAAAATTTAATAGAAAAAAATATATATTTTTTTTTAATTTAATTATACAGCTCTATATTAATCGCAATATTTTATCTAGACATAGATTTATTAAATAATATTTGTATTTTAAATGTATTTACCAATGGTATTTTAATTATGCCACCATCCCAAATTATTTTCTCTCTGCTAAGTGTATAAAATAAGATTCCGAAAAAGAATATACAATACAAAATAAGTTTTCCTCTATGTTATAGACTTAAAAATTGAAACAGTATATAAAAATAATTAATCAATGAATATTTTGTTAAATCTACTAGATGCTAGGCCCGACTGTGGCCCCCTTGGTCGCTGAATGACTTGTTTCAAGGCCTCATGTCATATATATATTATAAAAAAAAACTTTTTCATTGTTAATCAAGATGCAATGGATAGCACACCACAAATGCCCCGGAAAGGCTGGAGATCCTGGGTTCGATTCCCGGGGCCCGAGGGGCGCTTGGCCCACCAACAAAAAAAAAAGTAAAAAATACTCACACTTTTAAATAGATAATTAAATAAGATATAAATGTAAAATCAAAACGTAGCTTAATTGTTAAATAAAAAGGTTGGCTATTATTATTTTTTCTAGCTATTTTAAATACTTCATTTATGTTAATAAAAATAAATAGCACACAAGATTTTTCAAATTCCTTAATAGCTGCATATAATATTTCGCCATAGCAAAACAATATCATATTACAAAAAATAAGTTATTTTTTTTGGACTTGTTCGTTCATAATCCTTTCTTCGTACAAATTCAACAACAGTCTATATAACAAATGAATCAGAAAGAACCTTATCATGTAACATATCAGAACTGTTTTTCCAGTCAGATCAATTAATAATAATAAAAAAAAAAAAAACGGTTTAGAAATATTAGATTAGAATGCAAAAAGATAAAATTTGCAGTTTCGGCATTTGAATAAAACAATGGCTTTATTATGAAAAGTCAGACGTTCATTTATTTTGGACGTGACAACTGAAAATTTTACATGATCAATAAATATACCGTTTTATATTAAAAAAAAAAAAAAAAAAAAAAATATGAGAACAAAGAAGGTAAATGTCGCGAATGAGTGAGTGAGAAGAGAAGTGGGAAAGCGAAGAACAAGAGCCCCGGTGAAGAGGAAGTTCGCAATCACAGGTTGAGTTAACAGTAATGATGTACCCAGCAACGGCAAATGGACACTCCGTGTTCCGTAAATACACCAGTCATATCAGAGTATTAGCTCACAGCATAACAGAGCATTAAATCCCTAGCAAAATTCCTAATCAACCAGTGGCTGTCAAAATATTTTAAAAGCGCACATCAACAACAAAAGGGATACTGGACGCTATCAAAAAAATATATCTCAAAATTTAAAATAATCTAACTAATCTGACGTTTTTTTTTTAAATAAAATAAACTCTACGTTTTATAAACAACAGCATACAGAGGAAAAAAAGTTTTATTATTGTAGAACAATGTTTTTTTGATTTTTTTTTAAATATTCATAATCTCATTAAGAAAGATAGTGGAAAGGAAATCCCCTAATTCCCAATCACTCCCCATGGGATTGTATTTTTGGGATATAAAAGCCCAACTACCTTACTGCACTCTTGGGGCCAATACCTTTAGCCCTGCGGAATTCAAAGTTTTCTCTGATAATTTCGGTCGACCATTTATTAAGATTTTCGCTAAACTTTCATAAATATAATAAATTTTACTCAAAGCATAGAAACATTTCAAGCTTCTAATGTCTATAATCAAGAGAAAGAAGAGGTTGACTTCAAATTTTAGTAAACTTCAACCTTAAACAACGCATATAATACCATAATAATATTATTTTATCCGATCGAAGGACTGTCATATGAGATTTTAGTTACTTTACTTGAAATCATCAACTTTAAAATCGTGTAACAATAAACAACCGACTATGATGGTACAATACAAATTAAATTTAAACTGGTAACCGTTAGATCTAGTTGAAACATTATGATTTAATGAGGTAAAATTTTAAAACACAAGATTATATGTTTCATATAACCTTATGATTTTTACATTCTTTTACCTATATATGGTAATATATATAGAAAGTATTGGATTCATGTCAAAAATTCTATATCGAGATTTTGATGGATATACACGTTTTGCGGTCCCCTAAATCCAAAAAAGTGGTTTTCGCGACATGGCTGCCTGTCTGTGTGTGTTCAATTTAAAGCATGAAGGAATTGAGCTAGGAGGTTGAAATTTTATATTTAAGTTAAGCACCCCCTGGCGTGAAAATAAGCTTTTAAATCAAAATCGCCCAAAGGGTACTAGTACTTTACTGATGTACTTTTTCAATTTTTTCCGATTTTCTCAAAATTCGCTCCAACGATTTTGATTAAAATTCAAAAATCAATTATTTTTTAGATGCACTTTAAAATGTATATTGTCATTTTGCACTTGAAATCTTTTGAAGCACACTTAACTCTTGTATTTCTTAGAAAAGATAGGAGAAATAATGGTTGCCATGGTAACACAATATAAATATTTTTTCACGTTTGCAAATTTTCCATCTTTATATCGGCGGAAACTAAATATATGTCGACACAAAAAATCTAGTGTGAGAAGCACAGAACACAACTTTAGGGATTACTGAAGGTAAGAGAAAGTTATGTGCTGTGCGAGCAGTCACACCAGATTTTTTATTTATCTCATAATTAAAATTTGTTATCTCATACTCAGAGAAAATGAAAAATTAAATATTTCTTTGTTTACCCCTTTAAAGCCCTTTAAACAGAATAATTTTTTCGAGATTACGGCTTTTCAATTCAAAGACTCTAATGCAAATGACAATTTTATTTATGGTTTATATATAAATAAAAAGTAAAATAAAGGACAAGGTAATTTAATTCACTTTTAAACAAACGAGATTCTAAATATTATTCAATGTTTGAAATTTATTTTTATCGTTACGTATATCGGAAAAGTAAACTCCTAGATTGAACAAATTCAAGTTGGGGAAAGAATCCGCCCACAAGTAACCCTAAGTGGAGATGAATGTCTAAACCTTCATTAAAACGAAATGGAGATCATTTATCTAGTGATGTTTATTTATTAAACAGCCTCTAGGGACCTTCAATATATGTCTAATAAAATTTAATCTTCCTCTCAAAGGGTTTTCTCGCTAAAGGAAGTTACGCTCTTTTTGTTGTATTTTTTTTTTTATTAAAATATTAATTAATTTTTTTTATTAATAACTCAAGGAAACAAATGTAAAACAACACGAGAGATAAATCAATAAAAATTTTATTTTATCTCATGATATAAGTATATATAGGCTATATAATCCCCCTAGAGAGTTTAAACCGCTTTCTCTTTCGCTGCTTAAACCGCCACCAAAATAGTGATAAAATAAATTAAAATCCGTTTTTGTAAATTAAATTTTTTTTACAACAATATATATAAAATGACCAACTTGCGAGTATAAAAAACAAAAAAAAAACGTGCCTCCCCTTCCTAGTAAGTAGTAAAAAAAGATTTTATCGAAAAAAATAACATCTTCGGATACAGTGGTTAAGTTATTTTATTTGTATATATATATATATTTTTTTTATTTTATATTGAACTCAAACTCGCCAAATGAGTGAAAAATTAGAATAAAAGAATTTTATATAAAATTTTTAATCTTTTTTAATTAAATGAATTAAAAAAAAAAAAAAAAACAAAGTAGGAAAGAGTAATTTTTGTTTATATTAAATTTATGAAGAGTTTTCAAAAAGAGGAATGCATTTATATTTAATTCCCTTTATAAACTTTAAACACATATGAGCCTTTATTTTGAAAGTGGGACAAGTCTATTTTTGAAAAAAAAAAAAATGAAGATATGATATAAAACTTGATTTGATCATTTAATTTGTAAACAATATAAAATAAAAAAAAAAATCAGATGAAGAAAACTGCCACAGGAAATAATGTTTAAAAATTTCAAATAACTTCAAAATAAATTTTTAAATCAGATTAAAACGTTTCATTAAAATTTCGACACGGAATTTTTAATAAGATCATAATACTTTCTTTCTATATATAGCCTATATATTAAATATATAGATAGGAGAAAATAAAATTAGGTATTAGAAAAGGTTTTTATGAACGCTTTTTTTTTTTTTACTGGCGCCAGGCTATCTAAACAATACTTTATTTATTAAGCTGAGAAACGGAACTAAAATGTATTCATATTAGAAAAAGCTATAACTCTAACTTGGATTTCCAATAATTAGCACATAATTATATCGGTAATCATAATAATCATTTGATAATTTTCAAATTTTCTTTAACATTTCATTCATTAATGAAGGAAAACTTCTCATTATTAATCATGATAAATGTTAAATTTAATGAATTCTTTAGTTTTTGCAAAAAATACTTTTTTTTATTAGCCTATTTGACTCGGTTGAATATGTGCTAGCCACATCAAACGAATACAATTCTTTTTTTTTTAATAATTGTCCAATTTTCATTAATCCGCTAAACGATAAAAAAGGAAATTATCTATTTTTTTCAATTTGCAAAATCCTGCTCTTTTAGGCCAAATCTTATCTAGCATTAAATATTATTCCGTCTTTAAAAGAAAAAAAAAAGGAAAAGTTTTTCCTTCCCTTGATCTCAATGAAAATTAGCCTAAATGGATGAAAAGATATCACGGAGAAAAAAAAAATTGCTGTGGAAATCGTGATAAAATTATAATTAAAGAAATAAATAACCCGAGAGTTGTCGTCTTCTTTCTCTTGGCAATTCGTGGAAGAAGAAGTTGCCTTTGAATTGGGGTCTCTCTTCAATCGATACCTCGCCCTCGAATGAGAACAGGAGGGGCTAACGACCCTGAATAAAATATAAATCGCGGATATGAAGATAATGATGATGATTTAAAAAAAAAATCAGATATGACCGTAATATATAAAATTTAAGTTTGAAAGTTACATTATTAATTAATTCTGTATTTTAAAAAATTGAATACTTTAAAAGAAAATCTGGTCTGACTGGTCGCACAGCACACAACTTTCTCTTACCTTTGGTATAAAAGAGAATCTAAAAATTAATTGATTTTTGAATTTTAATCAAAATCCTTAAAGCGGATTTTGAGAAAATCGAAAAAAACTGAAAAAGTACATTAGTAAAGTACTAGTACTTTTGGGCCGATTTTGTTCAAAAGCATCGTGTCACGTCCCAGGGGGGTACCTAACTTAAATATAAAATTTCAACCTCTTAGCTCTTTTCGTTCTTGAGATATTTTGTTCACAGACAGACAGACAGACAGACCATGTTGCGAAAACCACTTTTTGAATTCAGGGGACCTCAAAACGTGTTTATCCATCAAAATCTCGACATCGAATTTTGGACATGAAACCAATACTTTCTCTTTCTATATATTAACATATATATATATAGAGGTAAGAGAAAGTAAAAATTATATCGTTTAGGTTTTAGGTAAATATATCTGGTCAACAGATAAGAATCAAAGCTATATGAAAGTTGTTGATGAGTAAGCAAGGTGAAGAAAAGAAAAGCAGCTCATTAAATTAAGCTAACAATGTAAGATCCATCAATAAGTCATATTCCTTTGAAAAATAGGAATATTGAAATTATCAGATTGATATTAAAAGCAATGGAATATGGCTGGCTATTGTCAAAACCTCTTGAGTCAAACAAATCTCAATTCCGGATGAATCTATTTGATTCTGTTGATGAGTAGCAGGGTGAAGAATGAAGAAAGAATAGGCTAAGTTTCCGGCCTTGGTCGAGACCATCTTCAGAGCTCCTCAGAGAGATATTGACAGCCCATAAGCTCTGAAGATAGTCTCGATCGAGACCGAAACCTAAATGAAATAAATGCTAGCTGCTTTTCTTTTCTTCATTCCCCTACTCATCAACAGAATCAAATAGATCCAGCCGGAATTGAGATTTGTTTGACTCAAGAGGTTTTGACGATAACCAGCCATCAACACATCACCATTGCTTTTAATATCAATCTCAACATTTCAATATTCCTATTTCTCAAGGGAATATCTGACTTATTGACCCAACTTTGGAGTAGTTAGTCCTGAGATGAATCAACTGGCCTGACAGAGAGAGAATATCTCTTAAAAGGATCATATCACATTAAATCCAAATTAAATTTTATTTTTTCCATAGAATCCGTTCCATATAATTATACCTCAAAAAAATTCCAATACTAATACATCAGTGTGTTTTAAATTTCAGAGAATTAAAAAAAAAATCACAAAGCATATCTAATTTCGTTTATCCTACATATTTTAATACGATTGTTTTTATCATGAGAAAATATGCGAAGGCCGTAACGTAAGTTGAGATCGCTAATTGAACATAAACATACGGAAATAATATTTCCTATTAATTTTGACTTTAATGGGTAATATAAACACACCAATTAAGTATGATTACTAATTTCACACTTGTTTTTTTTTAAATACGTTTAATTATTTAAATTAATTCAGGGGCTTTTTTTGTCCCTTATGTTTATTACTTGCTGTCAACCGTCTTCATAAATGTATTCATGATTGAATTTGAAATAAAAAAAAAAAAAACGTAAAAATTGTAGAGTCCTGTTAGAATAGGCGTATATAAAAAGTGTAATAACTTTTAATTGTGAATCAGCATATCCTAAACAATATTTCAATTTAGAATTAACTCATCTTACAAAAAACATAGTTTTATTGATACAGTTATAAAAAAATTATTAACTCTAGGTTAAGTTTCAAAAGGTTTTTAATTTTAGCCTATGCGTATTTAATAAAAAGAAAAATTTCAATGGATATTCGCTAGCAATTCTCATCCGTAATATTCATTAAAATTTTGTATGAAAATAAATCAGTAATTTATTCTTTTTTTTATTTTAAAAATATTTCATATTTATAAGTGAATACCTTTATAAATAATTGAAAATTTTTTGACATTTTATTGTTATATTGATATAATTAATTTTTTTTTCCTAATTCAGAATTTGAGTGAATGAATTCAACCGATTAATCAATAATTTAAATATTTAGCAAAGAATTTTGGTCGAAATTACCATATTAATTAATATATTAAAAAAGAATATATTATCAAAAATTTTCCATAAATTGAATAATTTAATGTTATAAATTCAAATGGAAATTCGTAATCACTGAGCGATTCATTATGTGGTTATGATTGAAAATGTTTTTGTTTATACATAATTAATATAATTAAATAAAATGAACAAATTGGTAATCTTCAAAATCAGTCAATCTGTTTGGCTGGAAATTATAGATTTTATCAGATTTAGTAGTAGATGGAGAAAAGTTTAAAAAGTGAAGATGAAAGAAGAGAAAAAAATTTTTAATTTTCACCTACGCAACATTCCATGAAAATCTAAATTAATTAATCTAGTCAGATTAAGGTGGAGGAGAGCCAAGTGTGACAAAAAATAAGTCAAGTGTAAAATTCTCTTGGACAGTATTTTTACATTTCCATTAGCCTCTAATCAAATATCCTTTTTTATTTTCTCTTACCTCTATATATGTTAATATATATAGAGAGAAAGTATTGGTTTCATGTCAAAAATTTGATGTCGAGATTTTGATGGATATACACGTTTTAAGGTCCCGTGAATCCAAAAAAGTGGTTTTTAATGGTCTGTCTGTGTATGTGTCTGAACAAAATATCTCAAGAACGAAAAGAGCTAAGGAAGTTGAAATTTTATATTTAAGTCAAGCACCCCCTGGCACGTGACACGAAGCTTTTGAACAAAATCAACCAAAGAGTAATATTACTTTACTGATGCACTTTTTAAGTTTTTTTTTATTTTCTCAAAATTCGCTCCAACGATTTTGATTAAAATTCAAAAAGCAATTATTTTTTTTAGATGTTCTTTGAATCTAATTCAACAAAAGATTTTCTCTAGGTTATATGCTTCAAGAGTTTACTTAAATTTTAAAATCAAATTACCATTTTAACGTTTTATTGAAATCAAAACTTTATGTACATTTCGGCATTGCTGCCATCCTCAGAAGTGATTGACATTTAATTCCATATCTCACCTCTGCATCAATCACTTCTGAGGATGGCAGCAATGCCGAAATGTACATAAAGTGTAAAATTTAATTTTGATTTCAATAAAACGTTAAAATGTTAATTTGATTTTAAAATTTAAGTAAACCCTTGTAACATATAACCTAGAAAAAAATGTTTTGTTGAATTAGAATCTATCAAATTTCAGCAATATACAATAAATATTCAAAAAATTTTGACAAAAAATCTGGCGTGACAAGCAAAACTTTAGATATCCGAAGGTAAGAGAAAGTTGTGTGCTGTGCGACCAGTCACACCAGATTTTTTGGTCTGTTTAGACAAAATATATAAATTTCATCACAAGAGAAAGTATAAACAAATATATTTGACGATAAGAATCCTGATGAAGAAATCGATAAGCGAAATGATAATTTTCTTTATTCTGTAAGAACATTAATGAAAAATTTATAAACCTATCAATTATGCAGCAAGAGACAAAAACAACCTGGACAATTATACTACAGATATAAAAAAAAAAAGATGATTTATATCTAGTAAATTAATGAAATTTTCTTGTCATCTCCTTTTGGTACTCAAAGAAATGAAATTATATATAAATTCATTATATTAAGAAAAGATATATGAAACTACGAAACAACCATTTGGTCTAAATTAATTAATTTGGTAGGTGGCTGATGACACTAGCAAGGATCTGTAGAAGACGGATGGTCCGGAGACCTGGAATAACCTTCCTCCTAGTTTCTTCTAGAGCTCCGGGAAGAGATTCTCTGCTGTGTCAATAGACCGGAAAAGGCATGCACTTGACACAGAAGAGAGAAGAGATATCGAATCTCGTAAACTAAATGCAATCAACTAAAATGCCAAATAGAAATAAACATAAACGAGAACGTGTTTATTCATAGCTTAGCTCAAAGTGATGGGACAGCATAAATGAGCCACGTAAATTAGATAATAAAAAGCACTTTATTTTTGTTTATCTAATTTTTTTTATTAAAAAATTTTTTTTAATAACGAATTATAAAAGTTTTTATCTACCAGTGTGTTAATAATAATTTAGCTCGGTTGGTAGTTTGGTTGATGGAAAGTAGAACTGTAGCTCAAAAAATTTTTCGGAGGTGGGATCGGACTCCGCTAAATTAATAAATTTTAAAGAATATAAAATATTTTTTTTATAATTTCTAACAGTGTTTAAAATTTTAACATTATATTTCTACTATTGGAAGTTTTTATAGCTGGTTGAATTGATGAAGTAGAATGAGAATAAAAAAAAGAGAGAGCAGGTAATTATATTTTCGGTTATTTTTTTACCTCATTGCTGACGTTTCGGTCCTGGTTAGGACCAGGGGGGGGGGGGGGGCCCCCCCCCCCCCCCCCCCCCCAAAACCCAAAAAAAAAAAAAAAACACCCCCCCCACCACCCCCCCCACCACCCCAAAAAAAAAAATAAAAAAAAAAAAAAAAAAAATAAAAAAAAAAAACAAAAAATTTTGTTTGGCCCCCCCCCCCAAAAAAATTTCTATATACGCCCCTGGTTAGGACCATCTTCAGAGCTATTAACACAATGGTCTGGGAAAATTCATTCAGATTAAACAGGACGGAAACGTCAGCAGTGAGGGAAATAAACGAAATTATAATTAGCTGCTCTCTCTTTTTTGTTCTCATTCTACTTTATTGTAATTCTATTTCTATTATATTTTAATTTTTTCAGAGGTGGGGGGAGGTTTTACCCATTGTTAATCTCCCCCTCATGTGGCTAGACTGAAATCTCTTCAGTTCATTGCTGGTCTATTCTCTAAAAACAAGCGTTAAAATTTAAAATAAACAAATGGTTGTTAAAAAGTAATGTAGAAACAATCAGCGTTAAAAAAATGCTATTCTCTAAACAAAGTTTTAACAGCGACGTTAACATGTTAACTTTATTTCAAAGCAATCAAAATCATAACATTACTTTTTAGGTTAAGAACGCCATTTTTATTTTAAACACGAAGATAAAATATTAAAGCCACCCGCTAGACATGGCATTAATTTTTAACACTATTTACTAAATGTTAACGCTTCGGCTTTAAATTTTTGTTTACAGAATAGCTATTTGAGGCAAGGAAGTGATTTTGAATAGCATTTTTTTAACACTTATTGTTTTTACATTACTTTTTAACACCCATTTGTTTATTTTAAATTTTAATTTTAACGCCTGTTTTTAGAGAATAGACCTGTTTGAGCGTTGTTTACAAAAATTTCATCTTTTTAAAACAAAGCTCTACTTGTTAGTTGATATTATTTAATAATGTTGCCAACATTACATTCTTTCAATTACTCTTTTTATTTTAAAAAAGAAATTATTATATACTAGTAACAGGTGTTTCTTTTTTTTTAAGAGACACACGATAAAAAGTTATAAAGAACAAAGTGAAAATGCTTTTGTGCATTTTATTTGACAGTGAATTATCCAGGGAGGTACTTATACTTTTAGCGTCTTGAAACTTATTATTCTTTAGAAGTGTTTCTCCAAAAGAGGATTAGGAAAATCCTTTAAGACTTTTTTCACCTTCACCTCACTGATTCCAAAGGAGTAGGCAATATGCCGCTCCTAGAAAAGTCCTATTCATTCAAGATTAATAGAAAAGAGTGTGTGTGAAAGGAAATAATAGTTTCTAATGAGTTAATTAGCCGTAAATAAGAATTAACGAGAGGGAAATGAAAATTATTAAATTCATTGGACCCGCTTGAGAATGAGATGCCTTCATGCATGAATGCAATAACAAATGACGTGTAAATGTTTTGGAATTTTAATTCTCATCAATAAACAAAGTTAATTTATGGGTTTTTTTCCTAGTTAGGAATGGATAAAAAGGCCAAAGAGGTTTAACAAAAAAATAATAAACTATAGGCTTATATTATAAAGAGCCTATTATTGTATTTCTCATAAATAAAAATAATATCTAGATCAGGGAGATTTAGAGATTAAAATCGATTTTCCCTTAAAATATAAAGGCTGTATAATGGATAGGAAATGTTATTAATTTATTTATATTTACTGTGAGTATATTTTTAATAATCGAATGAGCATAAGGCCCTCGGGAGTCTAATTACAGGACACTCGATCCAGCAGAAAAAAATATGAATATATTTTTGCTGGTGGATCGAGTGACTTGTGATTCGACTCCCGAGGGCCTTATGGTCACTCGATCATTAAAAATATACACAGAGTAAATATAAATAATTTCTAGTCCGAAGATGGTCTTAATTGACTAAACTCACCTCCCCTCCCCCTGTTAGAGGTTAGAGATATTGACGAATGTCAATAATGATAGTCTTAAAAGCCAAGGAGTGAAGGTTCGGTCCCCAGGCAGGACAATAAATATTTATTTAAATAATTTGAACACCAAAAGACGTAAATAAATGTGTCTGGATAATTTATATTGTAAAAGATGTTGTGTAATGTTTAAATATTATATTGTTTAAGATGCCGAAAAAAGAAAAAGTATAACCATTGTTGAATTTATTCCATGCCCTGGGTGCCTGGCAACAAAGAAGAACAACAGTCAACCAAGATCGTTTTTTTTAAGGACAAGCAATGCTAAGCACGGCGGAACTTCGGATGGGTGGCCTGAGGAACCAACGTCTGGAACATTCTCCATTGCTATCAGTATTAATCAAAATTAAAAGATAGTTAAATATTAGAACTCTAAATAGCCTCAGCCCCTGAGGAAATTAAAAAAATTTTGATAAAATTTTTTCTTTTACCATTGAAACAAAAATCTCTTTTTTTTTAAAGCAGACAGTTTGAAATAAGAAGGTTTAGATTTGGACGAAAATGTAGACTGATTATGATCTTTTATAATATATTAAAGCCTTGAAGATGTATCTAATTGGATAAATAACTCTGATGTCATCAGAAGTACTTGAAATAGAAGACTTGTAAATTGATAAATAAATTCATGAGCGTCCACTGTCGAAGTAAAATGATAATCATAATAGGATAAATCAACATATTATGTTGATATTTTTGACCCGATTTCTTAAGTATAATATCAAGATATTATTTTACCTTAAGTAAGTGGAAATTTAGTTATTATAACTAATAACAAAAAAAAAAGAGTAAATTAACTCTGCTAAAAGCTATTTCTCATTCCCTCTTAGCGAAGTTTCAGTAAAGTTTAATGCGTGTGAAACTCTTCGCCTCCACCTCGGTTTGCTTAAATTGCAAGGCGATATTGTTGGAAATTCGACTCTTTGATAAAGCACTAGTATATGGATACATCGAAAGATTCAAGTAAATGATATCGAAGAGAATTGATTTTCCTTTCTAAATTGCATTCTAGTAATTAATGGAGAACAAGTGATCGCGTTTCTTAAAGGAAATCACCTGATCGTCTTTCTACTAATAGATTCTAAAAAAAATGTGCCTGGGTAATTTGTATCGTAATATGTATATTGTGTAAAGTTTATATGGGCTAAGACCTCGGAGAAAAAAAAAAATTATTAGGCCGGGAGCCTCGTTGTTGAATTAATAAAATTTTCTTCTTTTGCCAACTATACTTGAAGAAACCTATTTTTTAAAGCAGACAGCTTGAAATAAGAATGTTTTAAATTTTATATTCCTGGAGATTTTTCCTGATTGGTAGTCTATGGAGCTTTTTATTTCGATTTTGCTCTCAGAAAATATATTACAAAAATACAAGTGATTTTTTTTAATTATCAATGTTTTTGCTACAAATTGAATAAAAATTAACATCCATCTAGTTACTGCCACCGTTATTTTGAAAAAAAAAAAAAAAAATTAAACTACTTTTTATAATAGATATCATAAGTTTTCGGTTTGCGGGAATTACCCATGAAGTGCATAAATTTGCGGTTGAGAGAAGAGACTGACAGCTGCCAAAACCGTGAGTGGGAACTCTAAACTACTAAACTTTCGATTAATTGCTTCAGAGCTCCTCTAGGACCATGTATATGTATGTTAATTTAACAACTGCTCAAACACATCCAATCAAAAATATTTGGGTTGCCTATCCAACAGGCAAAAATGAATTTATGGATGTCAGTATATGTAGACTCGTTTCAGAAAAAATCGAAATTAGACCACCTAAAATAAATTTGAGAAAGACAAATAAAGTGTTTTCATAATTAACAAGGGGAGTGTACGGCCTTCTTCTCACCGATTTGAACGAAAATTTTTTTATGTGTAGTATTTAATGAAAAACAAATTCTGTTTAAGCAGAATGCTCTTCTCAAAGGTTCGTCTAAAAAAAATTGTTAAAGATTTGCCAGCATGTCTTAAGCCGTTGCGAAGAATCATATTTGTAATAGCATTTCTAATGTTTTCTTTGCTGTTACTGTTATGATCAATATCATCCTGAAAAGGCACTACAGATTATAATTATTAATATTACATTTTTTTAATATGTAACGTTTGTAGTAAGCATAAAAAATGCATGATATTCAAATTTCTTTGATTTATTTTCGCTCTTGATATATTATAACCTTTATGTATTATTTAAAAATAATGATAGTATGTAGAGGAGGTAGTGTAGTAGAACACTACCAAGTTAGCCACCAAGGCTTTTATAAATATTTCTTCGCAACGGCTTAAGACAGCTAGCAAATCTTTAACATTTTTTTTTTTAGTCGAGCCTTTGAGAAGCGCATTCTCTCGCATTAACAGAATTTGTTTTTCATATAAAAAAATTTCGTTCAAATCAGTGAGGGGAAGGCCGTACGCTCTCCTTGTAAGTATGCCTTTTTTCTAATTTTTTTTTCGATAGGTACTCAAAATTTGTTTAATGTAAACCCCTTCACTGTAATGTAAACAATATTTATCCAAAGAGACATGGATACATTTCACAAGAATTATTTTACAATTCTATTATCTGCCAATTCTGTTGTTTTTTTTTTTATATACGTTTGCTCGAATGTCAATCAAAATGCAAACAAACGGCTCGCTTCATTTGTCCAATTACTGTGTATGAAATAAAATAAAAACAGAGAGGGAGAAGGAAGAGCGAATGGAATGAATGAATAAAAAGAATCGAAGCAAGACAAGAGTGGAGATAACATCACAAAATTGGGTGTCTAATTCAAAAATCCATTCGAGGGGTTTTTTTAGAGAGTGTCGCGCATAAAATAAAATTAAAGATTAAAAGGTTACAAGAGAGAGAAAGAAGAAGGGAACAAAGAATGAAAAGAAAAAACGAAAACAATGAACACACCATCATATCATCATACGGGTACTTATTTAGAAGAACAAAAGAGAACAACTTAAATATTTGTAAATTAAGAATTAAATATAAACAATTTATTTTTTATAATCCTCTTTTGAATTCATTTAAAGGGTTGAGAAAATGTGAACGCTTTAAGTTGAACGTCGTTTTACTTTATCTTACATATATATTTTAATATATATATATAGAAAGTTTTGGATTCATGTCAAAAATTCGATGGATATACACGTTTTAAGGTCACCTGAGTCGAAAAAAGTGGTTTTTGCAACAAAATATATCAACAACGAAAAGAGCTAGAAGGTTGAAATTTTATATTTAAGTTTGGAACCCCCATGGGACGTGACACGAAGCATTTGATCAAATCAAAATCAGTACTAGTACTTGCTTATGCATTTTCAGTTTTTTTTTTTTTTTTCGATTTTCTCAAAATTCCCTTCCACGATTTTGATTAAAATTCAAAAATCACTTTTTTTTAGATGCTCTTTAAAATGTATATTTTCATTTTGCCCTTGAAATCTTTTGAAGCACACTTTACTCTTGTACTTCTTAGAAAAGATTGGAGAAAAAAGTTGCCATGGTAAAAACAATGTAAATATTTTCCCATGCTTATAAATTTTACATCTTGATTCGGCGGAAACTAAATATAAGAAAATCTTGTGTGACAAGCACAGAACACAACTTACCAAAGGAAAGAGAAAATTGTGTGCTGTGCGACCAGTCACACCAGATTTTTTAAAAATTAATAGTCAAAGTTTATCAATTATAATTAAAACAAACTTCATTGAACTGGCAAGATATTTAACAAAATTTCAAATTAACATCAAATTACTAACTCTCCATTGTTGTTATTAATATTAATAAATACAAAAATAGGATTGAAGAGTTTAGATAATCACTGAGACTCGCTGCAAAGGGCCGCAGAGATTTTTTACTCTCAGCTTTATGGAGCAACAATAAACTTTAATGTCAGGGAATTTTTTATCTTCTCCTGATAAATTCTCTGCCATTGGATAGATAAAAACTAAAATATTTCTTAATAAAAAATTATCATCAATTAAAGGCAGGGAAATAATAAAAAAAAAGTAAAATGAATGTGATTGAATTTTTTTCTTGATAATGATAAACGAGGGACAAGTTTTCATTTGCAATGCAGGTCACTGGAGAATTCCGCCCATTTTGGCGTCAATATCCATCTCTCCCTCCTCTCTCTCTCTCTATGTGTCGCTGGTTGCTTTATCAACATGCAAACTGACGACTCTCCATCCAGGGAGTGAATTAAAAAAAAAAAATTCCAGTTAAAACAACAAGAGAAGACTTCGATTTATGACCCCGTATATAGCAAAGCTATTTCATTTTAAATGGAAAAAAATGTTTTTAGTAAAATATACATTTAAAAAATTAATTGTAAAATATATTCAATTATCTACATTTCTTCTGAAAAATATTCAATGATGTGAATGAGAACAAAAAAATAACGAGGAAAAAAAATTAACCCAACAAGTAAGCTCATAAAAATTTGTTGGGAAAGAATACAATGAACTGGCAAGAAATTCTAAAAAAATCTGGTTGGACAGCACACAACTTTCTCTTATCTTTGGTAAGAGAAAGTTGTGTTCTATGCTTGTCCCACCAGTTTTTTTGTGTCGGCACATATTTAGTTTCCAACAGTACGGTTTACATTTGAATTCAAGATGTAAAATTTATAAACAAGGGAAAACATTTATTTTTTATTACCATGGCAACCATTTTTCCTATAAAGTAAAGTGGGCTTCAAAAAATTTCAAGAGCAAAATGAGAATATACATTTTTATGAGAATCTAAAAAAATAATTGATTTATGAATTTTAATCAAAATCTTTGGAGCGAATTTTAAAAAAAAACTGAAAAAATACATCAGTGAAGTATTATACTAGTACTTTTTGGGCAATTTTGTTCAAAAGTCTCAGGGGAGTGTCGAACTTTAATATAAATTTCAATTTTCTTTTCGTTCTTGAGATATTTTGTTCAAAAACACAGACAAACCATGTTGCGAAAACCTTTTTTGGACTCAGGGGACTCAAAATGCATCAAAATCTCGACTTAGAATTTTTTGACATGAATCCATTTCTTTCTCTCTATAAAGGTAAGAGAAAGTAAAAAATTCAAGTGGAAAGATATTTTTTTTTTTAATTCTTTAAAGGCTTTTTTCGACATCGGAGGTCATTTGGACCCCGTCCCAATTTATTTCAATTGATTGGTATTCAATTCAATTTAAATAATATTTTGTCGCCTGGGACGGGATCCGAACCCTTAACCTTATTTATCAGAAGCCACTGCTCTGCCTCTGACCCTGATGTTGGAAAGAGAAAGGAAGAAATGTAGATTAATTTGTCTATTAACGATAAGCACATTTGAGACTTTTAGATTTTTTTTTTTTCAAATTTTCAAAACATATTAGCGTAAAATAGAATTGTTATTTTAATCAACATTATTAAGTAAAAAGTAAACTGACTCTTAAAGCTCCGGATCGATTTAACTAGTTTATTATAAAATCTACGGAACATAAAAACAAAAGGAAGCAAATTAATTATATGAAAGAAAAGAAAATAATTTGCTACCTTGTGTTTTTATAATAAGATTATGCCGAAGATAGCGTTAGTCTATTATTTATTGTAACAAAGTCGAGTTGACGCCTGATATTATGCAACCCAAAAGACACTTTATCTGGCTGGTAGTAAGCCTCGTCAATAAAACTAGATTTATTAGGATAAAATGGTTTTATGAATTATTGTGTTGATTAATTTTTTTAGATTAAATGCAAAATATAACCGAACTAGATGAAATTCTAACACATATCCCCTTTAAAGTTTTAAACACCTCTCGGCCTCGATAAATTAAATATAAACAATGTTGCTGCCACCTGGGGTAATGGATAAGTTTTTTTCGTCTATTAATTCAGTATTATTATATCGACTATTAAAATTTGGTTTCCAACAATTTAATTATTTTTAAAGACAATAGCCATTATTATTATTCATTTTATATAAAATTTAAAAACACAGTCGAAAATCTATCCCATTGAGTTTTATTCATTAATTTAAACTTATCCTTTTAACTCAAGCATGGTCAATTGTTCATTTCATCATACGTTTAGAATAAAAATAAATTTATTTTATTATATTATAGTTAAGCTTTAAAATTTAAACAAGGAAGGTTTTAATCAAATTAATTTTGAGGGAAATATTTTAATCATGTTCCTCTCCAGGCAACACTTAAAAGGACCTTAATTCGACAGAGAAACGCTATCTGTCTCTCTGTTTGTAGTAATGTTTAACTACAAATAAACAGAGAATTCTACCAAGGCAACTTCCTGTCCCACCCTACCTCCCATCTAAAAGGATCTTGTTCAGCTTTTAGCGAAATTTACTTCCTAATTTGTAAATATACCAAGAGATAGATATATAGTAAAAGCCTAATCCAGTCACGTATTTGTATTTTAATAAAAAAACCTGTTTGTAAATATTACGAAACAAGAATGAGAATTCATTAGAAAGGATACAATAAAATAGAGATCCACGTTTCGAATCTGGTATGAATCATGTTCGGAATTTTTTTTTTTTTTTTTTTTTATAAAAAAAAAAAAAACATAATAAACTATTCATTTTCTATACCTCTAGGCTGTTTGATTCAAGTGAATTTTTTTTAAATAATGCATGACTTGTGATATAATAAAAATACAAATAACTTTTCAATTTACTATCAATATTTAGATATGGAGATTTTAAAAAAATATTTCCAAGCTGTTATTTTAAGTAAATTTAATAAATTAAAAAATTATTTTTACTTTCTCTTACTCTATATAAGAAATATATAGAGAGAAAGTATCATGTCAAAAATTTGATGTCGAGATTTTGATGGATATACAGTTTTAAGGTTGAAATTTTATACTTGAGTCAGGCAACCCCCCCCCCCCCCCCCCGCCAAGGGGAGCTGTTGAACAAAATCGGCTAAAAAGTACAAGTACTTAACTGATGTACTTTTTCATTTTTTGGGCTTTTCTCAAAATTCGCTCCAACAATTTTAATTAAAATTCATAAATCAATTATTTTTTTGATGCTCTTTAAAAAGTATATCAGTGAAATTTTTCGTAAAAATTGTTTGAAGTACACTTTACTGATGTGGCCATGGGCCATCTATGAATCGCGTGGTCAAATTTGGAATTAAGGTGCTAAGGGCAACTAAATATATCTCGACACAAAAAAATCTGGTGTGACAAGCACAGTACACAACTTTCTCTTGCCGAAAGGTGTGCTGAGCGACCAGTTACAATTTAATAAATTTAAAAAAAAAATTTTTCATAGAAAGATTTATAAATAAATTTTGGCATTTGTTTCAATTTCATAATTAATTTAAAAGCGTGGTTTTGGGTAAAGATTTTGTCATCAGGAGAGTTATTATCAAACAAATGAATCATCAATTAATAATCCTAAGAAACAACTGTGTAGGATTTAACGAAATATCTCTCTAATAATGTATCTTTGAGATCCAAAGCCTTTGAATTCGTAAAGACAAAGTTATTAAGTAAATTTGAAAAACTTTTTGAAATTTTATAATATTGTATATAAATAAAATTTATACCATATTGGATTAATGAAGGGGCGTTGTCCCCCAAAAAAAAAAAATAAGGTGACCACACCTTTCAAATTTACTTTTCTTAAAAATGACTTCATCATTCAACGATATTTTTCAATTTCGGTTTCTTTTGATAAATAACAGCGTGTCCTGAGCCTAAGGTGAGCCCAAGACAGGCGATTAATTATTTGTTGGGATTCCTCTCCTTCTAGAAGTCGTTTATAAACAAAATGAAAGGTAGAGGGAGGGGGTGACTGCTTTCCATTTGGCTGCTTTATTTCTCAATTATGCAAACGATGATACATCGACCTTTTATTTACATATTTTTAAAGGTAAATTGTTCAAAACTACAAATGACAAGCAAAATGAATATAAATTTAAAATTTATAATCCCCTTAAATAGGCTCAAATTGTTTGTAAATTAATTAATAATTATTGATCTAACAAGAGAGATTTAAAAAAAATTGACTTTGAAAGTTTATTAAAATGAGTTTTGTAAAAAGATTAGCCTAATAATAAATTTTAAATAAACAAACAAAATTCGTGATAAAGTATGATTGATTGCGATGCAGGCGAGTTTATAATATATTAATTAATTATTCAATTAAGAGTAAAACTTATCTGGAAAAAAGTTTTTAATAATCATTTATTGAATTAAAAAAAAATCTGGTGTGACTGGTCGCACAGCACACAACTTTCTCTTACCTTCAATAAGAAAAAATTGTGTTCTGTGCTTGTTCCACCGGATTTTTTGTATCGACATATATTTGGTTCGGATAGTACATTTGAATGTAAAATTTATAAACATGGGAAAATATTTATATTCTGTTACCATAACAACCATTTGTCCTATCTTTCCTATGAAGTACAGGAGTAAAGTGGCCTTCAAAAGATTTCAATGGCAAAATGAGAATATACATTTTAAAGAGCATCTAAAAAATAATTGATTTTTGAATTTTAAACAAAATAGTTAGAGCGCATTTTGAGAAAATCGAGAAAACTGAAAAACTACGTTAGTAAAGTAGAAGTACTTGTTGGCTGATTTTGTTTAAAAGCTTTTTTTCACGCTCCAGGGGTGTGTCTTACTTAAATATAAAATTTCAAGTAGCTCTTGCTTCATGCTTAAAATTGAACACACACATACAGACAGACAGACCATGTCGCGAAAACCACTTTTCTGGAGTCAGGGGACCTCCATAAAAATCTCGACATTGAATTTTTGACATGACACCATATTTAGAGGTAAGAGAAAGTAAAAATAAATAAAACAGGGAAAAACAATACCCCCTTCCATTTCATTATTTCCGGCCTGAATCTAATCGTATGATCTTTATATAATTAATTACCTAAATATAGATTTTGTCTATCTTATTATATATACCAAATACATACGAACATACATAAAAAATCAATAAAATAAATAAATAAAAAAAAAAATTAGGAAGTCGTGATCCTAACGTTTGCAGTCATTATGTAATTTGAATTAGGGAGATTCTAATTATAAATAATAACAAGCAGCATATCAATGAATTCGGTCAAGTTGGATTAGCTATAAAAGACGAAAATTCTTTTTAGGTTCTGCATGGATACTAGAAATTTTTCAAAAAAATACACTCACAATGTGAATCATATTCTTCATACTGAGAATGTTAATTTGTTAAAATTTTCGAAAACAAAATTTCCACCGGAAATTTAACCATATATTTTGAATTAGCAATTATTAAACCTCATCAATTTTCGCTAAGGGAGCAATTAAATTTCCAAAATGAGAAAATTTTGATTTATACCCCCGATCATGAAGATATGTCAGTATAAATACGAATGAAATGAATATCACTTTAATTAAATAAATCAGAAGTTGATCTTTTTTTTGCAATTTTTCTCTGTTAAACAAGTTGATTTTTCAGGCGTAAAATTGGAATAAATTAAAAAAAAAAGTTTTAGGTGTTTAATCATTTTGTGAATTTATCATCTTTAAAAGGCTAAAAAAAAGTGAAAATGTTCTTAATGGGCGATCATAAAACTTGTATCTCGAAAAAGGTCAAAGCTTTAACGAATCCCAAGACTCAAACTCAACTTTCTCCGTTGATACGTTCGATTAATTTATAATCCATTTATTTTTATTATAAGCCAATGCAAATTATATAATCTGAGTCATGATTTACGAAAGATTTATTATGTTAAATTGTTTGTGATCTAATTATGCAAATAAGTATTTTGTTTATGAATTTCTTTTTTTTGGAGTTTTCGCTTTTTACTTTCTCTTAGCTCAAATTAATATATAGAGAAAGTATCATGTTAAAAATCGATGTCGAGGTTTTAATGGATATACACGTTTTGAGGTCCCCTGAATCCAAAAAAGTGGTTTTCGAGTCATGGTCTGTCTGTGTGAGTTTAATTTTAAGCACGAAGGAATTGAGCTAGGAGGTTGAAATTTTATATTTAAGTTAGAAGTCCTCCTGGGACGTGAAAATAAGCTTTTGGTCAAAATCAGCTAAAAGTACTAGTACCTTACTGATGTAGTTTTTCAGTTTTTTTTTTCGATTATCTCAAAATTCGCTCCAACGATTTTGATTAAAAATCAAAAATCAATTATTTTTTAAAATGTATATTCTCATTTTGCCATTGAAATCTTCTGAAGATCACTTTACACTCTTGTGCTTCATAGGAAAGATAGCAGAAATAAGTTGCCATGGTAACAAAATATAAATATTTTCCCATACTTATAAATTTTACATCTTGAATTCTAATATATGAGCGGAAACTAAATATATGTCGACACGAAAAATATGGTGAGGCAAGCACAGTACACAATTTTCGATTACTGAAGGTAAAAGAAATTTGTGTGCTGTGCGACCAATCACACCAGATTTTGAAATTTATTTATATAATAATCATCAAGAGTTCTTTGTTACGGCTCCTTTTATTGTTCCTATTAGCCTACGATTGTTTCATATAATTAAAAGATGAAGAGAATAGAGAGAGAAAACTCTAAAAGCCGATTTCCGTAATTTTCAGGATGAGAGACAAGAGAGTCGGCTGCGCGATGGCGACAAGCCTAACACTATGGCTACTATTTGCGACGACAGTGATGGCGGAGGATTCTGTACACACCATGTCAGCATTCGAACAACCTGTAACATCTAGTATTTTACAATGGGTATCTCCACCGACGGCAAGGCCAGGGTCTGCGGAACCTCCTCCACCGACTCCTGCAGACGCCGTTACCGGTGACGGCCTTGGTGAGTTTAAAAGTTTATTTTATTTATCTCTCTGTATAATGTATATATGATTTTGATGATTTCTGTTATCAGGAGGCGATGCAGCTACTAAGCGAATTATATGCCGAGCAATGGTAACTGGTATGTGGGTGCCTGGTATGCTCGATCAGAGTAAATCGCCACTTGAGTGTCAGGTAGCCGTATTCAACCAAGTGACAAGCCACCAGAAATATCAGGTATTAGTGAACCCGGAGTCTGCAGCACGTCTCTTCTGGCAACCATGGACAGAATTCACGCCAACAGTGTCAACAGGAGCTGTTCTTGCTGGTGCCACTCTTGTGGATTCATATTATATAGCACGTGTCCCTGAACCTGGTGGCTCCTTCAGGGTCGGCAGACTTGACAAAACGACCGGACTTGGCCGGATCCAAATTGCTTCTTTGGTAAGTTTAGTAAGAGTGACTATTTATCGAAACGCCCACGTTTTGTTCTTGACATTTGCCATAATGATGTCATATCATATATTCAGGTAAAAGAATGACAATTATGTGAATCTCCTTCATACTCTTCAAACAAACCCAAATTGGTTTTAATTAGCCAAAAGACCTGAGGTAGCAATATTTACTATACAAGCAAGCCTACACATCCATGGACGTGTTTATTCAGGACGTGGAGACTGACGCCAGAGCGCGAGACGGAGGGCATTTATTTCGAATCGATAAGGGAATCAAGCGCAGAGGGTGCAGGAAGCAACTTGCCTTGTTTCCTTTGACTCGCCTCTCTCAAAGGCAAAATATTTATTTAAATCCGAGTTGGTTGCAAATGTTTGCGTTGCTTTAATCAGATTTTGCCAAGATCCCAAGCTAACATATAATAAATGTCTTATTTCCTTAACGGTCTCAAAAGCTTTATTCATAATAATTGTTTTAATTTTATTTGATTATTTTTCAGACTGAAAATTTTATCATATTTTGATCTAATTAAAAATCCTATTTAATTAAATTTTATATACAGGTATTAAACATTTTTATCTATAGCAAATATTAAAATATCAAATTTTGTAGAGAGATAGGATATTATGTTACTTGTTACGAAATCATCTATAAATATAGCATGATTTCAAACTGAGATCGTAATATATATTTTTGAATAAATTAAATTTTGTATTGTCGCTCAAAAAAGATGTTTTTTTTTTTGGTTTATTTTACTGGCAGGATTTTTTTATCTGTGTACGAGAAAAAATTAATCAGATTATGTGAAGATCCCATTAAAGGTATTTTGGGGAAAACTAAAGCCTGAAATTGGATATTATATGGAATTTATTAATCCTAATAATTAAATCTTAAAGCTAATATGCTTTATTCAAATTCGTTACGATTATTTTTTTTCTTCCCGGGTCTCTCAAATTAATTCCTTTTTACCCAAGTATAATTGAAACCTTTCTGTTTTTTTACGATTGGATATTTCGATTTCCGATTTTCTTTGGATAATTACTTATTAATATTTCTAAATTATTTTCCTAAATTTTAATATATTTCATAGGAGGATCAAAATGATAATCTTTTATTATATAAAATAACATTAAATTAAGAATTCCTAAAGCTCTCTAACAAGATTGCCCCCCCCCCCCCTCTCGATCAATGTCTTCGATCAAAGCCAAAAGTATTCGAAAATACCCTTCTTAGGCGAGTGAGGGATGGTTGGAATTTCAATAAGAATATAAATGGGTAAAGTTAAATAGCTTTAGGTGCGCATTTTAAATAAAAAAAATTTCAATTTCTAATAAAATGTGGTCAACAAAGTAGGAGTCTTGTTATAACTCATCTTTCACAAATATTTATAAACCGTGTTTTTGTTATATAGGCTCCAGTATAAAATCAATCACCGATAAAACAAAAAGACGAAATCTGTCGATAAAATAAACATGTTATGTAAAACATGTTTATGGACTTGGGTGTTGTAGCAAGTTAATGAAAGTGACTAATCACATCATATTTGTTAAATTAAAAAAAGATAAAATTTTCAATTAAAACAAATTTGAATTGCTTTTAAGATTGTTTTTGTCCAATTTAGAAAACAATAATAAAAATAGATATGGCTTTCTAACAAATCAAATTCAAATGTGCTATAAAGAACAAAACAACTTGATAAGTTGCCAAATCAAATGAATTTTATTCAAACTCCCTCATTACCATAGCTTCTTCCCAAAGCCGGAGGGATTAAAACAACTTAAAGGCATGCAAGTCAAGTTTTAGAGGGGGGGGCCATGGACAGCGTGTCACTGTTTCATTAATTGTAAATAAAAGTTTTCTTTCTTATTGATTTATATTACAAACATGCGGGCGTTTGCCGCAACATCAAAATAAGTTTAAATCAAAGAGATTCTAGAGAGATTAGCTGCCTCTAGAATGAAGATTAATTGAAGAACAATCAGGATAATCAACACTTCTATCCTCGGGGAGGTTTCAACAATCAATAATATAAGATTTATCTTCCAGGACGGCAGTAAAGAGGACTCTTTTACTGAGGGTGAATTGCTCTACGAGATTGAGCCTGTCCAATATGAATTGAGCGGTGTGAAACTGAATGCGGGCCGTGAGTCGATTCGGAAGACGCGAGTCCATCTCGGTGACACGATCATTCGCAATACCAGAACTGATAGTGTAAGTGTTAAAATGTAAGTATGAAAAAATAGCAAATTATTTCATGATGGTTTTATTATTTAGGAGGATGGTGAAGAAGAGCAGATGGATTCGGTTGTAACATACACGGCACAGCAATCCGTTTACTGGGGTCAGGCAAGGGCAGTTCTCAAGGGTCATAATACGACTATTCGTTGGGCCAATGGTACCGTAGCAGCACAGATCAAGTGGGGATTGGTTGACGCCGAAACTGTCCAAGCTGTGCACCAGTAAGTAAAAAAGAATTCGTACACAAACCATTTAAGCTTAATAAGCAAACATCTGATGACATCACGATTTACAGAGTGGAGGCACGTCTGCCCCCTGGTGCTGCGCAGAACATTTCCGTATGGGGAAATCAAACAATAACAGATACACCATACACGGGAACGTTAGTCGCCATCTATCAGGACGGATCGAGTCGTAGCCGTGCCGTTTCGGGCTCGTTGCAGGAGAACGCAATGCGAGAGGTATTAGCCGATAAAGGGCCTGTCTATTGGTATGAAAACAACACGCTACTACCCACCACGACGACCACGACTACAACTACAACAACGACTACCGAGCCACCCACAGAAACCACTCACGATGAGGCTCCTGTTACATTTACACAATCGGTATCCGTCCTGGGCGGTCCTCCACAATCCGACCAGGCCTCACAACCAGAAGGAATTAATAATGGATGTCTTTCCCAAAAACCTACCTATGTGTTCGCTCTTATTACTTTTCTCCTACTCCTTCGGGGCTAAAGTGGCGCGCCTCTACCGAAATGGAAACTATCAGGCGGCAAAGACAACTAGTCTCTCTATACGCCTAAAGAAGATAGATTTAGAAAAACAATCCGAGAGAGAAGGCGGTCGGATGATTTAGAACGAAAATCCCTCCGAAATCCGTTCAAAAATTCTCAATTAGCATTAGTCCAAGTGTGAATTTTTTTGAGAAGGATGCAAATGAAAGAGTATAATAATAATAGCATGGCCTAAAAATTTCAAATCAAAGAATAATAAAATCACCTGGCCACCGTCTCACTCTCACTTTCTCTCTCTTTAGAAATTAAATCCGTTGATATTATTATTAATAACCCCTTGGAGAAAAAAATAAATACATACAACGCCAATGAATAGAAATTACTGATTGCTCGATATTATTGCCATTTCGGTAGAAATTTCCGGCAACAATGATGTTTAGATCATAATGAAGCTTTCATTCAAATTAAATCCCAATAATAATAATAATCAGCCTGAAGCACGCCCAAATGTATATATTATAATAATATAATATAAATCTTTCTGGTTCTAATAATCATTTAAAATTAGAAAAAATAAATGCAATAAAAAAAAAGCTTAATATATTCGCCTAGATCTTGACCTAGGGCAAAAATTCCATTATTTCCTTAAAGATTTAGTTTTAGGAAAATAAATAAATTATTCCTATATTATTGTAAAATAATTGTAATATAAAAAGAAAAGGTAGATAGTTTAGATTTTATAATGTTTTTAGAAAAGATCTCGGGGCAGGGAGGGTGGGAAATTAAGTTTTATTTTTTTATAGTTTATTTAAAAATTCCATTTTGTTGAACCATTCCTTTAAAGGGTTTCATTAGTTTAAGAAGTTACTATTGTATTATCATAATAAATAATAATATATTCAATTTTTCTTTATAAATAGGATTAAAAACAAAGACTTGATATATGAATATATTAATATATATATCTAATCATCAGTATTGTAATTATTACACTTGTATAACATGTAATATTTTTGTGTGTTGATAAATGTGTGGGGGGTAAATATTTTTTAAAAATTATTTGAAAAAAAATTCGACCTTCACGGATGGATTTATAAAAAAAAAAAAAATATTTTCGGATGAAGAAAATTTTTTATTCTTGATATTTAGAAAATCCTGCATTAATATATATTTTTCTTATATATAACGAGGATAAAAACATTATTTATCAAATGTCCTATGTCAAGATCCATTTTGTCATTTTTCTCTCTGTACAAATAAAAATAAAAAAAAAAACAAAAGGAAAAAAATTTGAAAACAAAAAAAAAAATTGTTGAAAAGTAATGTTTTTGTCGTCTTGTCGTTGGCCGCTCTTGAGTGTACATAAACTGTGCCGTTACTGTATTGTGTACAGAAAAGTACGGTGCAAATGTTCGAGATGAATGAATGAATGCGAATATATATATATTACGTATGTAAGTGTGAGTGCGTCAGTGTGTTTGTGCGTGTTCATGCGGCAAAGCCACTATTTTGGAAAAAAAAAAATGTAATAATTGCAGCCGAAATAAAAAAGTCCTGTGTTTTGATGATAAGTCTTAAATTAAAAAAGTTCTTTGCCGAAAGAGTATTCATTAAAAAAAAGCCTGTTTCCTGTAATAATAAAATTCCTTACAGATACGACGCTAAAAATTATTAGGATTTGGGGAGCCGCTTTTATTTGGTGGAATCAAGGGCTGATACAAGGGGGGGGGGGGGTAAAAAAATAGTTTATTTGAAAAAAAAAAATTTATTTTTAATGTAAAATTTTAAAAATTAATACTTAAAAATTTGATTTGTATTTATATTCTGGCAAAAAAGTACAGAATGCGCCTTTAAATTACCGATATTAAAAAAAAATAGTGTATTGTGCGAGGAGTCACTCCTTATTCCCCCCCCCGAAAACCCTCTGGATCCGCCCTTGGGTGGAATAAAAACAAAAGGCACAATTTTTAACACTCTTCTTAATTGATTTGAATGATTAATTTAATCTTTTCTAAGACATTTGATTTTTACTTCCTCTTACCTATATATATGTATTATATATAGAGAGAGAAAGTATTGGATTCATGTCAAAAATTGGATGTCGAGATTTTGATGGATATACACGTTTTGAGGTCTCCTGAATCCAAAAAAGTGGTTTTCGCGACATGGTCTGTCTGCCTGTCTGTGTATCTGTGTGTCTGTGAACAAAATATCTCAAGAACGAAAAAAGCCTGGTGGTTGAAATTATATTTTTAAATTAGGTACCCCTTTGAGATGTGACACGAAGCTTTTGACCAAAATTGGCCAAGTACTTAGCTTTTTCAGTTTTTTTCGATTTTCTCAAAATTCACTTCAACGAATTTGATTAAAATTCATAAATCAATCATTTTTTTAGATGCTCTTTAAAATGTATATTCCTTTTTGAAACTTTTCGAGAAAATATATAAAAATAGTAGGAAGGAAGCAGAATCGAATTGTTTTATGATTTGGATCAAGAATAAGGACATTTTCTATAGCTTGCGTTTTTTACCTATTAACGATCCATTTATCCATATTTATTTCATCTAGCGTCGAAAATTTGGTATTTTAAGAATTTTATATTGCAGTTATTTCCAAACTGTGAACCGCAGACCGCACTCAGGGAATCCAATGCTTTGCTTCAGGAATGTTTCGAAAATATTCCGTTATTGGACAATGTTGGACAAAGTTTTTTTTTTCGAGAGACTCGGAAAATTTTGATATATTTAAGAGAATCAAAAAAGGTTTGGTAAGCTCTGGTATATTTATATAAAATTTAGTAATAAATTTAGAGAGGTAAGATTGAGGTGCAAGTGTTGAACGATAGATGTCCCTTGATTCACGAAAACATTTCGGGCAGCTCTGAACTATATGATCCAAGTGAGTAAATTGTGTTTCTTATGTTTTTAAATTTTATTGTTTATATTGTGATATGATATTTTTCAGTGGTGTTTTTTTTTTAGGCCATCAATTTTCACCATAATTTTAATTTTTAGGTGAAAATAATATTATGAATATAGAAGACAGGCAAGTAATGACTTTATAAATAAATATATTTATAATTTTAATTTTTTTTAAATTGAATTCACACCATCTATTTGGTGAAAAATTGTTGAGAGACTTGAACGAATGTAAAACTTAAGGCAACTCCAAAACATGTGCAAGTCCTTTTAGAATACTTTTAAAAGTTTTTTATTATTTTTGAGAAAAGAAATTTACTAATGAAGAAATTAAAAGTGTCTAATCAATTATTTAATTGGTCTTTTTAAAGCATCTTTTGCTATTTTATAATGAAATTGAAAAATTAGAATTTTTTCCTGCATTCGCCTCAAGATTAGATAACCGATAGCCAAAGAAGCAATATTGGTTGCCTACCTCGCAGGCATTCAATATTAAGGAATAAATTTAAAAAAAAACATCTATATACAGAATAATATAAAGGGATAGCTATTGACTTACGGTAGGTTTTATGTTACTGATTAGCACTCTCTCTCGCTGATTGACCAGAGTGAGAGGAAATGGAGTCAGTGAGGGAAATTTAAAACTTTAAAATTTTGCAATTGCTTGCCTAAGGCTAGCAAGGGGGTCCAGGGAGCGCAGCCCCCTGGCAAGTGGGAAAGCCCGCCGAAGGTGTTCAATCCAATTGATGGATATATTGCGAAGTTAAAATGTTCTAAAAGAAAAATATTGAATACAACTTGGAGACGAAAAAATTTACAAAATGGGTATATTGGAAAGGGCCCGAAGCCGGAAAATATAAAATTTATAGAAAACCAATTATAATTATAATCAAAATAGCATTTTATTACATATTAAATGTTAAAAATTCTACCAAAAATAATTTTTCAAAATAAAGAACAAACAAACAAGAATTTCCGAACCCTGGCATTACATAATTCCTCAAAAGGGAAAAAAAAGTAAAAATTGGAAAAATAAACGTGAAATTACTAGAAAAAAGGAAAATATACTTTAAAGACCATACAAAAAACAAATTTTGTTTGCCCACACCGATACTATAACCTACAAAAAATAAAGTTCAAATAATTTGGCGGCAATTCGACATTGGTTGTGTTCGAAATCAATATATATATAAGAATATATTAATTTAAAGACCAATTGATAAACTTATTATAATTTTGAGGGAGCTCACTGGTGTAGCGGGCTAGGAGGGGGTTCTACAAAGGAGGCAGGCATAAGGGATTTTTTCATTAAATAAAAATATTTACTTAATGTAAAGAATTCCTCTAGCATACAATGGATTTGAATATTGGATCTCACCATAAAAGCCCTCAGGCAACTCCACGAGGAGAGGGAGTTGCTGTGACATCCCGTCCTGTGGAAGGGACGTAAAGAAGGTTAAGGAGTAGGCTACAGCTGAGGGAACCTTAATCCCTCTTTAAACTAGATATCCTCCCCATAGAAGACGTTGGATAAAAGGAGCCGGTTGAAATCAGAAATAAGGATTAGCTAGTTAGCTAGAAATGAACGCAGCAAGAGGAGTTAGAGAAAGGAATGTAACTTCATAGGATGCAGGCAGATTGCTATGGCCAGAGGCCGGTTGGGTTTGAGGTGTTTGTCTTCGTGCAGGGAAACACCTTGGGTAAAAAAACGGGGATCCCGATAGGAATTTCTAATAATAATAATAATAATTCTAATTTTGAAAGTTCAGTTTTAGTAATTATTATACTGGCTGTGAGTATTAAATATAGATGTATGGAATGGACTCAGCCAAGGAAAAGTAAAAAACAAATTTATACTGTCGACGTTTCGAGCGCTCGTCTCGCTAAGTGTCAATTGTTCGAAGTTAGTTAAAATGTAAAAAATAGCATCTAGTATATGCCTGCTTTCTGACTAAACAACACCTCTGAACAAATAACCTAATTATCTCGATTAAAAAACAACGTTGTATTGTGGATGTCAATTTTAAGTGAGTGATATAATTATCCAAAGAGGAAAAAAAAGAGCATGTTTCTTAAAAATTAAGTGTTGTCGAGATGGAGACTCACCCATGACTCCGAGTTGTTGCGGTGTGAGTGGAGGACCGGTGGCGCTTCCGCCAGTGCCAACTACACTCGATGTAGCCAAACTCAGCCGATCGTGGCTCAGCACGGAAGGTTGTCGTCGAATACCAAGGCCGCGCACACTCGGCGTATTGCTGCGCGGTTCATCTGGACATAAGACACAACTACATGAGCCACACGCTTTTCTCGCCATTCTAACCTATTTTGTTGATCAGCCTAGTGACCATGGCAACCCTAGAGAGAGATTAAAACCAGCTAGTAAATGTGACAATTTATTTTTATATACGTATATATTGTACTTTTATTTTATTATAGCTCTCTCTTTTCTTTATAATCAGAATCGAATAATCTATCTGCCGAAAGAAAAATCAAAAGTATTATTGTCTAGGAAGGAAATAAAATCAAACCGAATTTTAAATTATTTTTCTGGCTCAAAAAAAAGAATCTAATTTGAATTTTGAAATATGATTTCAATTAAATTTACAAATAACTTAGTGTTTTATTTGTATTTTTAATTTACAAAATATTTCAACGGGAACCTACGGTAGAAAGTTTATATTTTACAAAATAAGATTGTTGGGGTAGTTCAATTTAAATCACTTGAAATACCCCAATGTTCAAATGTTCTAGATGGAGAAATCCTCTCAAGGGAGCAATTAATAAATAAAAAAAAAATATATATATCATGTGTTGGTCCGTGGTGCGACTCCCGGCGGTCCTATCTTTTTCCTTTATTTTGGCTGAACGAACACCAATTGAGCAAAACGCTCTTGGACAAAACGTTTTGCTCAATGCCAACGTACACCGATTAGGCAAAATGTTTTGTCATTGAGCGTTTTTGCCTAATCGGCGTGCGTTGGCATTGGACAAAATGTTCAGCCATTTAGCAAAAACGCTCAATAACAAAACATTTTGCTCAATGCCAACGCACGCCGATTGAGCAATAACGCTCAATGGCAAAACATTTTGTTCAATGATGTTGAATCATGCTCTCAATTGTGTTTTGCCTCCTCGGTGTGCGTTGACCCATAGAAAAGAATTGAAAAAACAGTTTAGGCACGATTAGTCATAAACATTTTGTCCAAACATTTTGCTCAATTGGTGTGCGTTCAGCCTTAAATTAATAAATATTTCTTTATATGTTTTTCATGGACCAACACATGATATATATAATTCTTTATTTCTAAATTATCTAATTTTCCAAGTGATATACAGTATATTTATTATTATCAAAGATTAGAATTGTATGAATTTTAAATTTTCATTTGTAGCTTCCTAACTACAGCTATAGGACTACAAGTAAACTTTCTAGTTTACTCGTAGTTCGTTCTCTTGTTTTAGTTGAGGTGTTTATAATAAAACAAAAGATTTTGTTTTATAGTGATTGAATTTATTGCAAATGGTTCTAAATAAATTCAATCACTCACCTTTTATATTATTCTAAATATCCAAACGACAAGAGAACGACGAATAAACTCACTAGCTACAAATGAAAATGAGATACATTTATATTTTGTGAGTTTGTGTGATTTTTATTACCAGTGACGGTAGGGCTGTGAGGTAAAGGAGCAGGATTCAAAGGAAGTGGTGCTCCCAGAGCTGGAGGTGTAGTAAAGCCTGCTCGTGGGGTTCGTCGGCGTGAACGTCGACGACGGCGAAGATATCTGGCTAGCAAACCCACAGCGGCCACTGATGCAGCAATCGCCATCACAGTTATCTAAAACCGATTCAATAATAATAAGGAAAAATAGACTAAAAATGAAATTAGTAAGAAATAATGAAGGATAAAGTCGTGAAGTGTTCACAACCTTATGTGAATATTAAATAAATAAAAGGAAACTACATATTAACCTACAGATAATAAATAAAATCTACTAGTGCAGTGGTTCTTAATCTTTTTAGTGAACTCCACCCTCTTGAATCTGAGAATAACCTCTTCAACTTCTTTAAAAAATGTGTTTCTATTCTTTATCTAAAGATATTTATTACAAGTTGATTTATAGTATATATATATACTGTATATTGTGAGTATATTAAATCTGTATAGATATATATATATATATATATTAATGTCCGACCGAAACAAGATTTTCAACCGGAACCGAATTTCGGCTTCAATTTTAGTTTCGGCCGAAACCGATACCGAAACTTGTTTTAAACTTTTTCTTAAAATTTCCTATACAAAATTCATATCATTTTACATTTTTTTTTCGGTTGGTTTTTGCCCGAAACTGGCCGAAACCGTAACCGAAACTTCGGTCGGTTTCTAATATATATAATAACAAAATTTCTTGGGTCAAGCCGTATTGGCTGTTGAGATTTACTTGACGTTTCAGTTTCTCTTTTGAAAGCATTTTCATGAGCGTGGGATTAGGAAGAAATGGTAGAGATGGTTTGTTTTCAGTAATATTTTGAAAATCCCAATCTATAAGACATCCACTGACCAAGCTTGGGGACCCCGGTTGAACAGTTAGTGAGTTGGGCTACTTAAGATCTCTAGCTATCCCGAATACAAACCAATTCCACCATTTATTTCTAATTCGACACACTTTAAAAGGAGAAACGAAATGTCAAGTAAATCTCAAAAGACAACATGATTTAACTCGAGGAATTTTGTCTTTCCATACACCGAGTAGTAGATTTCTTAGAATGTATATATATATATATTTATATATGTTACGCCGAATCGACGAAATTGCCTAATTCATGAAATAGGCAAAATTTTGCCGTTTTTGTGAATTCGGCAAGGCCTCTGCCGAGTTCTCGAATATGGCAATTCCATGCCTATTTCGCGAAATGGGCAATTTCATGCCTATTTCGCGAAATGGACAACAAATCTTTTGCCTATTTCACGAAAAAAGCCACGCCATTCTTAAATCAAATATTAAAAGGATATAATATTTAAAACAACTTGCAGGGACCTTGGGCTAGTCTGTTTCGGTCCTTTGCAGTAAGGTTTTCATTAGAAAAAAAAATTTTAATCAATTTTAAGGAGAGATTCAGTTCGATTAGCTTTTAGAACCGAAGCTGTGAGTTCCCTAACGTTTCTTCGTTTTAGGATCACACTAAGGTAGCAAAAACTTGCTTAAGATTAATATATATATACAGTACAATTAAAAATTATGAGGCCTATTTTATTGAAGAGTTGAATATATCTTGATCTGAATATATCAATTTAGTTAAGAGTTGTATTGGATTGTCTTAATTGTATAATTAATTTAATTTAATTATAATTAAGCTTAATTTTCATATAAATATTAATATAATACAAGATATAAAAATATTAAAACTAAAAAGTTTTGCTATATAAAATTTGTATCAAGGTTTATATTACCTTTTGTGTGAGGGATAATGAGAAATGTCGAAGAGGCACTTGAATAGTTACAGGGGTGAGTTGGGCTATTAAAATCGGAGCTGGATTCGCTGAGGTCATTGTCTTCTTGTCAAAAATCCTTCCTTTGTATAGATGATAAATCTAAAAAATCAGATTTATATAAATTTAACATCCAAAACAAGTAATCTGTTTAACACATATAACATTGACAGTAACCTATATAATTATCAGGCTTTTAAGTAAGAATTTAGATATTAAAATAATTTAATATATAATATATATACATATTTCTGACATTTTGCCAACTAATGTGAGTTAAAACTTAAAATGTAGTGATTATATTTTAACCTGGGTTACTTCCAAGGCGTAGATTACATCATTGGAATGAAATATTTTTAAAATCTTGAACAAATCACAGAGTTCAGGAAAAATAAACTTATTTGGGCTTCTTCATTTTTTCAATAACATTGGCAACATCTCTTTAAAATATAGATTTTATAAAAATTCAATAAAATTTTAGCTAGCAAATCTTTAGGCGGCGTCTTCCTTAAAATCGTTAATAAAAAGTGTATTCTTTGAAGCCAAGCTCCACAGTGATAAACATTCTTTGACTTTTCAAATCTCTGATTATGACGTCATTTTTAGAAAAGAGAATAAAAAGAAGTTTTGTTTGAATATTAATTTACCTTAAGTATATATTATGAGATCTATTTCAATTCAGAGAAAAGTCAATAGTTTAGTAACATGATCAATTTTAATTTGGTTGAAAGCTCGCGGTCTAGTCATGCGACTTTTAAAAAAAAAAACCTTAAAATTAAGAACTACCAATATTAAAAAAAATATTTCACAACTTTTAAATAAATGTTAACCAGAAAATTTAAGACAATAAAATAGAATTTTAATCAAAGGAAATTAGTATTTTGCGGCTAACTTCAAATTTATAATCCCTAAATTTGTTTAAGTAATAGTCTAGTTATTTTTATCTTGTAATATTGTCAACGGGTCATGACGTCATGAAATGCTAAGATACTTCAAAATTTTATAGAAAAATTCAAAGTGAATCTTCATTATATGAAATTGATTATTTCAATTAACCTAATATATGTTTGAATTGATATCTATGACAGGATACGATCGTCGATGACGAGGGAAGAAATGCATTGCGAGGAAAGGTGTTTCGAGGATCTCCCCGATGAAGTGATTGAATGTATCCTGGACAAGGTGTCATCGTACCAGGATTCTGCTTATTGTGCCCTCGTTTGTCGTCGTTGGAGGCAGGCTGTCTCTAGTCAGTCTAGTATTTTAAAGTATTATCTTATGATTACCAAAACATAACCTAATTCAATATATAGACCCTACATTTTCCATTAGTAAAGTGCCTAGTAACAAAAAATTCAAATGCAAAATTAAAATAATCATAGTGAAATGAAAGTCATTCAATCTTTGATGATATCACTCAATAACTTTGTATTTTTACAATAACAATAGACAGAGTCATGGCAAATGTCATCCAATGGCTTTTATTTAGAATTATAAAAACTGTTATTTAAAAACATGCAGGAGTGTTATTTTTTAATTTAATAAATTTTTTTTTCACATTTGAGACAATGCCCGTTCTACAGGAAAGCTCAAGTAGAGGAGGGCTTGGGCCTTCACACATTAAAACTTGCAGGGGCCCCGAGCTAGTGGGTTTTGGTCCCTTGCATTAAGGTTTTTCTTAGAACAAAAAAGTTAAAACAACTTTGGGATCTATGGTCCCTAACCTGCCCCAGGAACCGCAAATTTTTTTTTCAACAAATGGCTTAGGAACCAAGACAATAATTTCGGCATCTTCAAGCCTTTCAATTGTCAATCGTAAAAATAACACTTAATTATCAAATAAAAAACAGCAGTCGATCAAATAGAAAAATAGCATTCTATAATATATCTATATTTCTATATATATATATATTGATTAAAAGAGATCGATGTTATTTTTCAGACTGGAAATATATATATATATCATATTCATATAGGCTTAATATGATTTCTAGACAAATTTATATCTGTCTTATTGACTGCTATATTCTCTGAAAGATGTTGAGAGATCTCAAGAAGTCCCAATTATTGTTTCAAAAATGAAATAACATCACTTTTTAAAAAAATCTTAGCTAGGCTTAGTGTGAAAAATATATAGTTTTGAGTTTTAAATAAAACATATTTGGGCCTATTTGTGGCATAAGTTTGAAACATATATTGAAGAATGAACTTCACATCATAATGTTATGAATGGAATAAGACATCGGACAAATGACCGCCTCGGCTTTGCTGGCACAGATGTCCTCTTTTCATGAAATTTTCAATTACTGTTGTGCACAAATTTTGCAGTATCCAGTGATACAGCATTGGATTTCTTCTTTTAAGGCTTCAATTATTGTGAGTTTGTTTATATAAACTTGAGACTTTAAAAAACCCCAAAGAAAAAAGTCCGAGGTGTCCAATTCGCATGATCTGGGTGGCTAACGCCGATTTTCAAAACGAGAAATATCACGACCTCGTGCAGGAATTCAACAGTTTCTCTGGCTGTATGGCATGTTACACCGTCCTAATGAAATCACATGCTGCTGAGATCCATATTTTGCAATTTTGGCACAAAAAAGTTAGTTAACATTTCATGATAACGAACAGCATTCACGGTTAATACTTAACCAACTGCATTTTCGAAGAAAATTGGCCCAATGATACCTCCAACCCAAAATGCACACCAAACAGGGACTCTTTTTGGATATATCTGTTTCTCAACAATCACTCACTGGTAGTGTTATTTATCGTTTTGGAGATCGGCATCGGCTGCACCGATCATGCGATTTAACGCTTTTGGACTCTTTTCTTTGGGATTTTTTAAAGTCATAAGTTTATGTAAACAAAACACACAACGATTGATGCCCTAAAAGACTAAATTAAACGCTGTATCACTAAAATATCCCAAAATTTCTGCGCAATAGTCCTCCGATGTCTTATTCCATTTATAACCTCATGATGTGTACTTAATTATTCAATTAATGTTTCAAATTTATGCCACAAAAATGTTTTGTTTAAAACTCAAAAACTAGAATTTTGTTCATAAAAAAAGCAACAGTTCTATATGTATATAGCCTACATATTATTTCAAATAAAATCACTATTTTTTTCCTCTAGCCCGTGTCCATATGGGTATCACTATTTTAAAAATGATTAAAATAAATTATGATAATATTGAGTAAGAATCGAAAATATCATGTTTTAAAAAAGTATGATTAACCTGAAAATATCATGTGTAAGTTTAGACTTTCTTATAGCTCTCCCTCCCCCTCCCCCCACGCTTCTGATATATAGTATTTTCAGTTAGTTATTGAGAAAGAACACTTTGTCAAACCTCAAATAACAAAGAGACTTTCTTACGATATACAGGACAAAATAATATGAAAACCGGACATGTAGAAAATATTTATTTATTAATAAGGTGTTGAGCCACCATTTGCTTGTAGAAATTTTTACAGGTATTTGGGGATTCTCTACTTCGAGTACCCTAAGCCAACTAGGGGGAAGGAGGGGGGGGGGGTGCAAAATGCAAAAATTTTTGAACTTTTTTCAGTTTTTCGTTTATATCTCGTAAACTAAGCATATTTTGTTCACCATAGTACAATACAAAGTTGAGGAGCATAAAATTTGCTAAAATTTAGTTTATAAAACTGAATATGTAGGGCAAATATTTACCGAGATACGGCCGTTCAAGTTCCTATTTGTTTTACATTTAAAGAAGCTTTATCTAACTTGGATCGGCCGTATCTTGGTTAATATTGGGTCTACAAATTCGTTTTATCAACCAAATTCTAGCAAATTTTATGCTCTGTCTAGTACTATGGTGCACAAAATAAAACTGAAAAACGTAAAAGTTTGATGTTTTTGCACCCCTCTCCCTCTCCCCCTAGTTAGCACTTGGTCCTCGAATCCTGGATAGATCCTAGAGTACCCCCAAATAACCTGTAAAAATTTCTACAAGCAAATCGTGGCTCAACATATTATTAATAAATAAATATTGGCAATATATGTCCGTGTTCATATTATTTTGTCTAACCCAGTCGTCGCGGCACCCCAGGGTGCCGCGGCTGTTCTTGGGGCCCCGTGAAAATTTTCCTATACAAAATATTATATATTTTTCGAATAATAGCGTAATTAAATATTTATTAAACAAATTTGCAAACAAGAGTTATAGATATATCAATGGGTATCTGAATTCGAAATGAAGAAAAACTTAGTAATATAAGGTTTGTCCTGAGATTTGACATGGGGCGCCATAGAAAAATTCTGATTTATTAAGGGCGCCGGGAACCGAAAAAATTTGGGAACCCCTGTACCTTATACTGGTACCATATAAGGGTTTCCATTCCCAAAGGCTCTCTCTGTTTCTACTTCACTACAATTTTCGAAATTTCTTTCTCTTTCGTGTTAAAAAAATTTAATTTACTTACATGTTTTTTTCCAGATGTCATTCGTAAAAAAAAGATTGCTTTGCGCAAGGCGTTGGTAAATTTCAATGTTCAATGGAAAAAATGTGAAACGGAACCAACACTTATTCCTCCTCGTTATTCTCATTCCGCCTGTGTTGTTGGTAATGTATCCATCGATCTATAACATAAATATAATATAAACAAAATGATCTGTTTTTAAATTGAGTGTTTTTTTTATTTAGGAAATTCTATGTACGTTTTTGGAGGATGCACCAGTTCGTTCACGACGTTTAACGATTTATTGCGTTTAGACCTATCCAATCGAAAATGGTCTCGACCTGTCCTTGAAAGAGACGCCGCTCGTGAATGGTCAGGCTATCCGAGACCAAAAGCAGGAGCATCTCTCGTCGCCGATGAAAGAGATAATCGGCTCATCGTATTTGGCGGTTGGAAACCCGAATCATTTCCTTATTTTCAGGTAAAATCTAAAAAATCAACAAGATATTAATTAATTAGATAATTTTCAAATATTGATTTATTATTTCTTTATATCATATTGTCGCCTTATTACTAAAACCTCGTATGTCTGATTTTTTTCTTATTTTGAGTTTTAAGTGTTTTTATATAATCAATGAAGTACGTGGCTGTTGATTTATACAGAAGGAAGGGAGCAGGTGCAGCCAAAAGATTTTAACCTCCGATTTTCAACAATTTCGGAAAACTTTATTCTCCCATCGTCAGTCTTTCGAAATGTAAATGTCCGGGAGTTGTCATATGGCCACAATGCATTCATTATGTATTATATTTATGGGTGAGTTATACATTCTCACTGATAAGATCATATGACAAGGGGTAGAGGCGCGGAAACCATCATTATATTAATTTTTAATAAATAAATAGCCGCGGTCTTTTTGAGATATTTACAGTGAGGGTCAATATTAAGTCCCATCCATGCGTTTTCTACTTGTGATTATTTCATTGTTTATATAAAAGAAAATGAAAATCTTTATTGGAAATTTTCTAGGTTTGAACCATGATAGTTTCCATTAAAAAATATATAATTTTTTTTAAAAACAATGAAATAATCACAAGTAGAAAACCCATGGGTGGGACTTAATATTGTCGCTCACTGTACATGAAATTGCTTTAATTTAGTAAAATGGAAAAACTTTTGTGTATTTTGTTCCCTCTATTTCTAAAGTCCATTGCAAGTTCAATATATAGTTTTACTGTTAAAAAGGTTTAAGGGCAAAATAAAAATATACATTTTAAAGAGCATCTAAAAAATAATTGAATAATGAATTTTAATAAAAATGTGCAGAATTTTGAGAGATTGGAAAAAAGTGAAAAGCATCAGAAAGTACTAGTACTTTTGCGATTTTGCAGCTTATTTGAGTGTGGGAGGACTTACTTAAATATAATTTCAACCTCCTAGCTCAATTCTTTCATGCTTTCAATTATTGATTGTGTTTTCGTTGTGTTCAGTTTTAAGCAGACACACACACAGTGTCCATTTGAAATCATGAAAGAATTGAGCTAGAGGTTGAAATTTTATATTTAAGTTAGTACTCTCCACACTCAAAATAACTTTTGAACAAAATCCCAAAGAGTACTAGTACTTTACTGATGTACTTTTTCACTTTTTTCCATTCTCTCAAAATTTCTCAACCATTTTTATTAAAATTCATAAATCAATTATTTTTTAGATGCTCTTTAAAATTATATTTTCATTTTGCCCTTTGATACCTTTTTTAACATGTAAAACTATATATTGAAACTTGCAATGGACTTTAGAAATAGAGGGAACAAAATACACAAAATTTTTATTTTACTAAATTAAAGCCCATTTCATGTAGATTATTTAGAAAAAAATTTCTTGAATATCTCATTCCCTTTTGAGATATCCTTTAGCGCTAACCCATGTTTCTTTTTCAAAACTAAAAAAATCAACAATATGAATTTTTTTTTATATTTTAGGATTAACTTAGATTCGTGATATATTTTTTTCTAATTCCTTATTGTTTAAAGAACATACCAAAAAATTTCATCAAGATTGGGGTCAAATAAGCAAATGAGAAATTATTTTCTCTTCTATGTCACATTTTGTTTGGCATTGCCAAGCCGCGGAAGGTGAAAAAATCAAAACTTTAGTCCATAACTCGAAAACTAGTGAGATAAAAAATTGAAATTTGGTGCTGTTCTTATCTTTAAATATAGAACAAACATACCAGTTTCATAAAATCTAGATTATATTTTTTTTTTTTTTTCCAGCTATGTAACCCACCATCTCAGATTTCCTTCTTCCATATATTGTAGTTACCATTGATTTCAATCAAAAGATGGTCTGGACCCTTCTCGAATTAAGTCGACTTCATGAAAGTCGGGTCATGGTTGGTACATAAATCGAGATTTGATTTTTGGTAGATATACATAATATATCCAAACACTTAATAAAGTTATTTTTATATATTTTTTTAAGTATAATTTGCCCTATAAAGTAATAAGTCTTGATAATGTTTATCTCATTGAGATATTCATTATGGAATTTATGTATTAGAATGCATCACATTCTTATCTGAGCTCTTGATAGACATTTTTTTGTTTAATGTCTTTTTCAGCCTCTAAGGCAATTTAGATCCCTATTTTCAATTAATTGATAACCAATTCAATTGAAATAAATTAAAATTCTTCTTAAGAGGCTAATTTAAAAATCTTGCTTAGTTCTCTTAATTAAATTCAAGATATCTATATCGGATGGATTTCATATGAGTAACTAAATCCTCTTTCCCAGCCACCCGGTACATATCTCTCGGCTGGTCTCGCCCCCAAAAAAAGCGGGAGGAACCGAACAAAAAAAAAAAGGGAAGGAAACGGCGGGGAAGAAAAGAGGAGGGCCCCCCCCCCAAAAAACCAAAAAACCCCCCAAAATGGGGTTTGGAGGGGGGGGGGGGGGGGGAAAAAAATGGGGCCCGGGGCGCGAGAAGCCACTACGCCACTGCTGGTCTCTGGTTAACCAAAACGGAGTCATCCCCATTTAAAAAATTTACTTAGGACCCCTCAAATTGGACCCTTTGTGTCTTTGGGGTGAGACTATCTTGCACTTTTCTACCCTAAAAGGAAACTTATTTAGACTAAATGGGGTTAATGTTGAATAATTTAAGGCAAGCTGGACTCGAACCGGAATTCGGTTGAAATTTATCCCGCTTAGCCACTTGTATTCGATCTTTTTTTCTCAAAATAATTAATGTTATATAGATATTCATAAGAGGGTAGAAAAATGGGAGACGCAGTTTCGGTCCGTGTTTGAACTATCTTCAGAACTGGCGAATAGTCATGAAAGTGTTACAGTGGATTTTATACATTGATGAACCAAACCTTTATATAAGGCAATGGAGCCAAACGAAGGATGATTAATCACAACTTTTAATGACAAAATTGAGGGCTATTTGTTTTTCTTGACACCGCATGGTCTTGAATGAGTCGTTTTATCTCCGAAACGTTGACCCATAGCGGAAGGAGTTAATCCAAATAAATTGGCCTGAAAATCATCTCCGGATTTTATTTATTCATCCTTCTCACTAATATCCCCCTATCTTCATCAGTAAATAAATAAAGAAAAAACTTTAGCTATGTCTCTCATTTTTCTACCCTATTATGAATATAATTGATATATTTTTTTTGGTTTGGGAGTCCCCTAGATCGCGGCAGACTTCACCTCCGCCTGTGCGTAAATCTGCACTTAATTTAATAAAATAACAAATTTGTTTCAGGATTGGACTATCCTTGGTGAGTTACACGTCGCTAGTTTAATTGGAGAGGGTGGTGGAGTTAGTTGGGCATCTCCTCGTATAACGCCGAAATTCCCTCCGCCTACCGCTGGCCATGGGGCAACAGTTCATGGTCGTAAGATGGTTATCTATGGTGGTGTGACTACAGGCGCCCGTTACCCCTGTTTCAGGTAATTTTAAATAAATTTTTTAATCAATTCTATCACATTCATTTTTTGTTATTTACAGTACAACTGAAGTTTGGTGTCTAGATTTAGATACTTATGAATGGTATCAGCCAACAATTAAGCCTCCAAATCCACCAGCACGTTATCAACACTCGCAGTTAAGGATCGACGAGGAACATTTATTAATTATAGGTAAAAACGAGCTATTTTATTCTCTTGTAACTATTTCAATTACTTCTTTTAAATTCGTAAGTTGGAGTTCACGATAATTAAACAAAGTATTGTACTTTATTTATTAAACAGAAATTTTATTGCCAGATAATTTCTGCGTGCGCATTCTCATAGTTTTGGTCCGAAAAGAACCATCATTAGGCCTGAAACATACATATTACTATTTTAAACTTCATGGTTAATTTTACATATGGTTACATATACATACATTTCCTCTTCAAAATACAATGAAAACATAAAGAATATGTAACCATATGTAAAATTAATCCGATGTGACATCAAGTTTAAAATAGTAATATGTATGTTTCAGGTCTGATGATGGTCCCTTTCAGACCGAAACTGTGAGAATATCCACACAACAGTTGTTAGGCAATAAAATTCCTGAGTAGTGAGGATATGCAAGACAGTCAAAAGCAATAAAGAAAAAAATATATTTATCTTTTATTTTACACTCTTATCAACGTTTCGGCTTTCATCAGGACAAAGTGCTGTTTGCATCGAGCTCATAGAGGCTCTTGGCAACTCCTGACAATGTGTTTGTGCGAACATTCGTCGAATGTCATGACTTCTGGTTCAATAGTGAAGCCAAGAGCCTCTATGAGCTCAAGGCAAACAGCACTTTGTCCTGATGAAGGCCGGAATATCGGCCGAAACGTCGACAAGCGTGTAAAATAAAGCGAAAGATAAATATATTTTTTTCTTTATTGCTTTTGGCTGCCTTGAATATTCTCACTACTCATTATATATTCAACCTGAAAATAAAATTCCTGTTTGATAAATAAAGTACAATACTTTGTTTAATTATCGTGAACTCCATCTAACGAATTTAAAAGAAGTAAACCTCAAAATATAAAAATTGATATTTTCTCTTTCGTATCCTTTTTAATTTTAACTAACTATTCCAATATTTTTTCTTTCTTTTTAAGGTGGATGTGGAGGTCCTAATCAGTTATACAACGATTGTTGGTTGCTCACTATGCCCGAAAATGATAGTTGGTTTTGGCAAAAACTTGAAATCGTGGATCAGGATTATCGAGCACCGCAACTATGGTGTTATCCTGCCTGCAAGGTTGAATCATAAAATGCCTTTAATTTATATTCTGAAATTATAAAATTAATAAAATATTTTTTCAGGTTGGTGACCTCGTAGTTGTTATTAGTCAATCGACTGCTAACATTGCCGCCTCTTCAACATCAATTGTTCCTTTTAGGCTCGCTGTCGCCGAACTTCAAATCCCCAGGTATTTTTTTTTTTTTTTTTTTATAGATAGAATTATTTCTAAATGTGTTTATTTTCAGATCGCGGCCCGTGCCTTTATGCTTGGATAGTAATATAAATGGGCGTAGAGGATGCTTATATCGGGCAACTCCTAAAACTGTTCGTCCGGGTCCGTCAGGTCTTGCCGCCTTCCGTGATACTCCGGTGCTTGCCCAACAACAAATCCGGAGGCAACCTTGTATGCCAAAGCTTGCACCTGCGTTGATGTGGCCTAGAGCTGCTCTTTATGTACTTGATGTAAGTCAGGTTCTTGCATCCGGAAAAGTGCGCTGGCTTAAACCTCCCAAGGGATTTCCTCAAAATAGTTGTCACAATATAGAACAAAAAATGCTCTACACTCTCGTGGCAGGTCGTGGCGAGTTAATCTTGTTCGGCGGCATCAGAAAAGATCCACGAGGAGACAGCCATGATGCCGAAATTGCCATTCAAGATTCAACACAAGCAAACCTAGCCTCCTCAACCGTCCATTTCTTACAAGCTCCTCTATGAGTATATTTTACATTGTTGTTAAAAATAAAGTTCGATAAAATATGAAAGAAAAAATGTTAATCATTAAATAATTTAATTTTAAATCTTTTTACTAAATATTAATATTGATTTTTTTATTTGTAAATAAATTATTATGTAAGAAATCTTTTATTATCATTGATATTATCCATCAATAGACTATTTATCCCATTAACATAAAGTTTTTTTTTTCGAAATATTAGTTTTTCAAAACAAAATCTTCAATGTGATGATTGAGATAATTCTATTTATAAGTGTTCACAAAAATTGGATATATTCTGACAAATACAATTTCAAAAAGTAAACACGTGAAATTATTAACTTCTGGTATTTATTGTCAGTGATTTTTTTTTATTTTCAGATTGAGACAATTTATGTGTTTATATCTATGTTTGATGCTTTGCAATATAATAATATTATTTAATAAAAAACGTTGCAAAATATTTATGTCATACAATATTTTACATTCTACCACTTTTATATTCATCTTGGTGGGTTTTTACTTTCTCTTACCTATATATGTAATATATATAGAGAAATTATTGCGATCATGTCAAAAATTCGATGTCGAGATTTTGATTGATATAAATTTATGTTTTGAGGTCCCCTGAGTCAAAAAAAGTCGGTCCCGTAAATTGGTCTGTCTATCTGCCATGTGTAACGATTTTACGCATGAGAGAATTGAGCTACGGAATTGAAATTTTATTTTTAAGATAGTTACAGGGGTGAGCGCCACAATTAAGTCCCCACCTGGGAGCTAGAGCCTTAAGTATATATGGTATATATTGAAACAAGTGTCTTCGTGGGACTTTTTCAATTGCCATGGGGCCCCCTGGACCCCCTTGCACGCCTTCGGCGAGCAAATGCATCAAATTTATTCTTGCTCCCTGTTTGGAAATTTTCTGTTATATTATAGTATGATGATAGTTTTAAGTTTGAAAGGGTAAAATAAAATCAATATGTACCAGATTTTATTTTACCTTTTCGGTCATTAAAATTATTTCACTAGTTACCATATACTATACCATATACTTAAGGCTCTAGCAGGCTCTCCACAGCTGGGGATTCAATTGTGGAGCTCACTCACTGTACACTCCCGGACACTCAAAATAAGCTTTTGAACAAAATCTACCAAAATGTACTAGTACTTATTGAGGAACTTATTGAATTTTTTCCGATTTTTGCAAAATTGGGTCTAATGATTTTGATTAAAATTTATAAATCAATTATTTTTTAGATCCTCTTTAAAATGTATATTTTCATTTTGCACCGAAAATTGTTGAAGCACACTTTACTGACTTTGGTATATCAGGATTTTTCAAATTCATTTTCTTATATTATATTTATTTATTTAGGATTCTCTATTATGTATAAAATGTCCAAATATGAGATTACAATTTTGAAAAATAACCATAGTTTATTTCAAGCAGTCAACATTTAAAACCCAAGTTTGGATCTAAGGTGCTATGGGAAACTAAATATATCTCGACACAAAAAAATCTGTGTGCAAGCACAGAACATAACTTTCCATTACCGAAGATAAGAGAAAGTTGTGTGTTGTGCGACCAGTCACACCAGATTTTTTGTCTACACTTCTAAACATTAAAGAAAAAAAAAAAAAACATCTTGCTCGCTAGAGAACTGATATTATTATTTTATTCAAAAGGAGAAGGAGCAGAAATAAAATAAAAAGCCTCCGATTTATTCATTCTCACTGAATAAATATGATGGAACAACTCGCTCGTACATATGATACATAAATATGCATGTATTGTACCCATAAAACCAACTCCGGGGCATTAACAATTTTGACTGAGGACTGAAGATGGAACAATAAAGGCCAATTTCCTCTAGGTCTTGCCGCTGCCGTGCACGTGCCGTGCGATTTGTGAATTTTAATCAAAATCGTTGGAGCGAATTTAGAGAAAATCGAAAAAAACTGAAAAAGTACATCAGTAAAGTACTAGTACTCTTTGGTCGATTTTGATCAAAAGCTTCGTGTCACGTCCCATGGGGGTGCCTATCTTTATATATAAAATTTGTTCCTAGCTCTTTGGGGGTTGGGGGGGGGGGGGGGGGCTTTTTTTTTTTTTATTTGTAATTAAAATTTTTTTTTTTTTGAAAAAAAAATCAATTTTTTTTTTAATTTTTAAAAATATAAAAAAAAAAATATTTTTTTTAAAAAAAAAAGTTTTTTTTAAATTTGGGGGGGGGGGACCCCTTTACCCCCCTGAACCCCCCCTTGAACTCTTTTCGTCTTGAGATATTTTGTTCACTGACACACAGACAGACAGACCATGTCACGAAAACATTTGGATTCAAGGGGGGATGTGGGGTATGATTTTGTCCCTCAAATTGCAGAAAAATCATTAAAAATGATCGATTTTTCCCCTCTGTTTATTTCGCAGTTTTTTCACTGATTTTCTACATATTCCAGCTAACAGAAGGAATTATCTCGGAGCTTTTTTTCTTGCCGAGTAGTGTTATTAATGGAACAGTTTTATTAAAATTTTTAAATGAATTGTAAAATTTATTTTGATTATTATGTGTACACGTACATTTTATTTTTTAAATTCTTTATACATTTAAGTTAATTAAGTATTTTTAAATTCTTTATATATTTTTTATGCGCCCGGGTCTCTGCCCTCCCCCCGCATTGCGTGGTATCCGGGGGTGTATTTACGCCCCTGTGAACGGAGCGCTCATAAGGACAACGAAAAAATCTTTCTTTCTTGCGAATGTGTGACGCTGAAATTTTAATTTTTATTTAATCACGCTTCCGGCTCTGAAGATCAGCGGTTTCCAAACTTTTTGTTTCCGGCGCTCTTAATATATTAGAATTTTTTCGTGCCCCCCCCCCCCCGTCAAATCTCAGGGCAAACCTTATGTTGCTAATAGTTATTCTATATTTCGAATTCAGATACCCATTGATATATCTATAGGTCCGGCACACAGTTTGGGAAAGATTGGCCTAGACCAATGGCCGTTAGCCTGGTACGGCACAATAAAAGAAATAATTTTGGCTGCTAATGCAGTGGCGGATTAATGCAATTTTGTCGGGGGGGGCGGTTTTTTTTTTTTTTAATTTTTTTTATTTAAGGACTTTGTCGGCATCTATGGCCATTTAGACCCCTTTCCTATTTATTTAAATTGATTGGTAACAAATTCAATTGAAATTAAAGAGCGGAAATCATAATTTCTTTAGATTACTAGTTTTTATAACTTTATGAATTTCTTCTCGGGGGGGGGGGGGCGATCGCCCCCCCCCTTTAATCCGCCCCTGTGCTAATGTCTTGTAATTTTTTTACTCTGATTATTTATTATTTTATTTTTAAAATATTTAATGCAATCTTTTGAAACTCATTAAATAACATTAGGAATATATTTTTTCATTTCATAACTTTTTTGTTTAAGGCCTTTTTCGGCATCTAACGCCATAAATGATTGATAGCCAATCAATAGAATTTGAATGTATTGGAAAGCCAGCTCTGTCCATTATTTATAAATGTATTATTATTGACTACATATATTCGGATTTCCCCCCCCCCCCCCCCGGGGGGGGGCCCCCCCCCCTCCGGCGCCTGTGTTCTCTATCACAAATATTTTATATTTGGAAGGCCCTGGTGGTATTGTCTCGCTTTCAAACAAGTCCAAACATTAATTTTAACAATAAATTTGAATGTTTTTGAAATTTGGACTAATTCTTAATTTAAATTTTAAAGTTTGATATAATACAAATGGAAAATGTTTAGATAAACAAATGGAAATAAATTATGCATAAGTCCTTTGATTTAAAAACATTTGTAAAAATATGAATATCTTCTTTCAACCATTTTAAATAATCCATCATTTTGTTAGGATGAAATATATTCAGATACATACAAAATCAATCTTGAAGAAATAAAAACAGATCAAGGCTAGAACTTATGAAATATGATGATCCATAAAAGAAGGGGGAGTTTTACAACTAGATAAATATTTCTATGTAAATTAACTTTGATTAGATGGATTCTATGACAAACAACAAAATGGACCACTATTAAGATTATAAAGTGATATATTAGAAGAGAACATTTTCCCGAGAGGAGAAAATGTAAATCATCATATCAAATCTCATGCTTATTAAATAAACATACCACTCAATCCGCCTTCAGTGGGATTTATGTCTAGTCAGGATCCTTCTAGACTTAGCTCATTATTTGCTCATGGACCCTTCTTTTCTTAATCCTGCAGTGGCGAATTTAGAAATTTTTTTTTTTTTTGGGAGGGGGGACGGCTGATGGGTATTCCAGCGGGTTTGGGGCTTATGGAATACCCCCAACAGGACCCCCTTTTTTTTTTTTTTATTATATTTTTTCTAAACCAAAATTTTTTTTTTTTTTTTGGAGGAGCTGCAGCCCCCTCCCCTCCCCTTAGATATGCCACTGATAAGAGTTTGGAATTAGAAGAGGTCTATGAACAATTTTTTTGTACGCGATTTACGTCTTTATGCATAATATTCATAGACCCCTTCTAACTTCTTTAAATATTATGTATTCATTATTTTGTACTGAAAGAACCACGGCCCCGGGGGGGGCATACAAAAGTTAGAGGGAGGGGTGTGTTTCGCGTTTTACGTATTCCTTAGCATAAAGTCTTACGAGAAATAATTAAGACGCAGTTGTTTTCTACAAAAACTATAGTTTGTTAAAAACGGGACAAAATTGACATGTTTATTAAAATGACGGGGTACAGCCGAGAAATATAAAAAAAAAAAAAAAAACGGAACTGTCCCATTCAAAACGGTACGTATAGTCACCTACTTATGGAGAAGAAATGTTCTTGCCCAAACCATGGCTTTTTAAACAAAAATTAAATCTAAATAAGTAACATGAATTTAAAAATATTTTATTGGTTTGGTGGAATTAGCTATTATATTTTTAAATATTATTTAACATTTTTGTCGGATTGTTCCAGAAATATATCTACTTCTCTTTCTCAACACCATTTTTCTTTAGGCACTTCTTTTTCCACATAACAATACATTTATAAATTATATTTAAATAAAAAATTATCATGCTGATAAAATATATAAGATTTTGATAACTCACCATCAATTCTTCCAAAAATTAAACATTCTTTTAACTCTGATCTCCGATTTCCTTTTTTTTTATTGATATTTTGAAAATTGTATTTATATAATCAATAAAATTAAATTTTTTATAATATTTAAAAAAGAATGATAAATGTCATTTACTAAAACCTGAATAAAACTTTTTTTCACTTATTTATATTCAGTGAAATTTTTTCTTTTTCAAAAAATTTATATTCTTTGCAAGTCGAACTTTGATTACACCTGCCATCTGGTAGCAGATTTCTAACTAGTATTCTTTTTTTTCAATTAAAATATATTAATAATTAAGAAAGAAATATATATACCAATGATTGTTTTATAATAATACATGCAAAAAGTAATTTGTTTAATTTTCATATATGATTAATTCATCCTTAAAATATATTTGAATTTGAATTTTTTTTCTCTTTTTCTAAAATTGCATTTTATTTAGTGTGAGTTAATTTTTAAATAAATGTTAATTTTAATCTATTATTAAAAAGTTAGAATTTGTTGAAATATTTCTTTTTATTTTTTGTTGAAAAGAATATTGAGCAAGACTGAGCAAGTTGCTCGCTTGACTGGAGTTGTGCGACGCCCGGGATTAGCCAAGATGGACGACAGTCGATTCGAGAAAGAGACTAGGTCTGTGTGAATTGTGCGCGTTGTCCGCCCTTGAGATCCTAGTTTTCAATTTATTAGTATCTTCATAAACTTTTGCTGGCCATTGAGCCCTCGAAATTAACCCTTGTATTGTTAAAGCCACCACGCAAGTGACGTCACACCCACGTCGTCATGACTACGTACCAGCGTTGTGTCTAAAGTGTTTTTAAACCCCAAACCTTAAAAGATTGAAATGACATTGTCTTATGTGGTGCTATTAAGTGAACTGTGATTAATTATATATATCCATTTGGACAGAAGATGTTTCTGTCTCCTGGAGACAGCGTTCGGCACTCATTTCTAGGTGAGTCCTAAGTGTTCGGAATCCATTTAAGGGGCCAGGGAGGGCGGGGGTTGTTTCTTGGCCAGTGATTCATCTCGTAGCGCATTGTATGTGTGTGTGTATGTGTTCGTTTCGCGCAAGGCGCCAAGGTCGTGTCGAAAGTGAAAGTTTGACCCAAATTCATCCGCGTCGCATCAACCTGTGACGTTGCCAGGAGGGTCCCCGAAAATTGCTCTATTGGCCGGCAAGAATCAGTCCAATGTCATTAGGATTGATGTAAACACAACGAGCCATTATCTTGATATCAAAACAAAATTTAATTTCAATTTCTCAACAAATAACCTTAATCTTTTAATTTCTATTCTAATAATGCTAAAATTTCATTAAATGTCTCATAAGTGACAGGAATATATTTCATAACTCCCGAAAAACTGGTTCTCTTCCCTTGAAAAGTTTAAAATTTATTTAAAATTATACATCAATTCATTTAAATAAATAAATCAATAATATAAAGAATTTATTTGGCCTCTGAAATGAGATAAAAAATGACCCATTTATATTATATATTATATTTCCTAATTCCTCTTATACTAAAATAAAATAGACTAATTGTTTTTTAATTGTGAAATTTTTAAAGATATATTATTTAAAATTAACATCTTGTCCTTTGATGCAAAAAAACAATCTAATTTTATTATTGAGAAAAAATTTTCTTGAATTTAAAAAAAATCTTTCTTTAAAGACAAATTATTAAAGTGGGAATGTTTAGAAAAATATGTAATTCATAAATTTATTTTGTCTAAATTCTAATAAATTTTTGTGTATTGAAATATATATAATAAATGGTGTATAATCTGTCAAGAGAAATATATATTTTTTTCTTTATTAGGCAATGTTTTTTTCATATATTTTGTTTTTTTGATTTGTATTTGGGCTATGTTTACACTCTGGCTATACACCTTCTGAATTAGGAGCTAACTTCAGATGAGTGTGAGGTTGTTGATGCTCTTCGAGCCGAGCGACCAATCAGCTGTCGCCTTTCTGTACATCGGCCAATCAGCTGACGCGAGACAAACGGCTCGTTGCTGTGCCGTCGAGCGGATGGCTGTTCATGCTCCCACAACCGTGCGCCATCTTGGCTAGCAGGCAAAGTCAGGAGAGAAGTTGCTCGTGACCGAGAGACCCCGCGACCCGATCCCGTGGCACGCGTCCCCCTTCGTGGTCACCATATTCCCTTGTGTCAGATTGTGTACAAGTCCAGCCTGGACTTAGATCCCGTGCGCTCCAGCATCAAACACATAGGCCGCCTGGGCAGACAGGAGCCCATTTTGGCCTTTTGCGGCCTTGGCGAGTGGGCCCCAACACTTGGAAGCAATGTGACCCTTTCGCGATGCGCTCTTCAGGTGAGTCCGAGTGGACCTTGTTTCTTATATCCCGCCCCTGTCTCTGTTTACTTCTGCAAGTGGCTTCTTTGACAGAACTTCTTCTCTTGGTGACCATTGTGCATTTGTGACGCAATAGACACGCGCGTTGTGAAATTGTGGGTATCCATGTGATTTGATCTGTCATTTGTGTGAATTATTGGAATGATCCATTAGTGAGTCCCTCCCCCACCTGGTTGGCACCTGTCACCTTGACTCCTTTCTGTTTTGTTTTTCTCGATCGATGCTTAAGAGTTATTGGGAGGGGGCTGCTGCTGTTGCTTCAGCGGAAAAAATCTGCTGATATAGCAGCTGGCTGAGGGCCGCTTCCGGTCGCCGTTTGCTTTGTGTTTACCATGGTTGGCGGAGAGGCACGCACGCCTGCCTGCTTTGACGGAATCGATACTTAGTTGGGTCAAGGCCAATCTTCATTCTTACAATCGACCCAGGCTGTTATAAGTTGATCCCTTGGACCTCTGTCCTTGGTTGGCATGTCCTGGAGATGGCAGTTACCGGCTCAGGTCTCCTGAACAATCGGTGATCGCAGTCCCTTTAGCCCTCTCACTCGCGCGTGGCGCCGCCTGTTGCTGCGGGGCCAGACAGAATCAATCGCGGGCGTCGCGACGCCCTCATCGATCGCCCTGGCCGTCGTCAACGCCATCCCGAGTGACGACAGTCGAGGGCGGTGGGTGAGCCCCTCTTGAAGTCCACGTCTTCAGGAGGGGCGTCAGCCAGTGTCAAGGTCGTTCATTGCGGAGGCCTATCCGCACCCTTAAATCTTATTATTTCCTTCTAATTTCAGGCTTGGTCCATGTGATCCGCTGCTCAAGATGAGCGCAGCTCTAACGGCCGGCGCCGGCGTGAATAAAAAGAGAAAAAAATCGGAATCTAAACCACAATCTCAAATGTAAGTTCACTTCATACAATCAACAAGTTTAAAGCCGGTATTTTGTAACACCTTGATGATTCTAATTTGTCTCTTTCAGCAACAAGTGCCTTAACGAGAAAAGACGTCGCGAACAAGAGAACATCTACATTGAGGAGCTGACAGAGCTTATCTCAGCCTCGTTAGAGCCTGACTTGAACTTACTGGCCGCCGTCAAACCAGACAAGTGTGCGATTCTTCAAGAAACTTTGAGCAGAATTCGTCAACTTGTCTTTGATAACGTGAAACTGAAACAAGGGAGAGAAGACGAGAACGATTCGCTCGCCATACAACAAGACGAGATCTCATCTTCAGGGCCGCTCGAGATTTATAAACTTCAAGAAAAATTAGGACCTTTGGTCATCGAGGCACTCGACTGCTTCCTCTTTGTCGTTAATCCGGAAGGCAAAGTGAGTTTATTCATCATTTATTTTTCAATGGGCGGGGCTATTTCTCTGTTTAGTAATATATTTTTATTGCTTTTAATTTAAATATTTATTATTATTTTTAGAGACTTGAGAGAGGTGAATTTTATTTTATAAAATTATAATATTAATTTAAATCCCCTGGACCAAGACACAATGGTATTGTTGCCTCTTGTGTTTAGGGGTCAGGGGTTCGCATCCCGTCCTATGCGACAAAACTTTATATCAATTGAACTGGCTACTAAACAATTGGAATAAATAGGAACGGACCTAAATGATCTTAGTGCTAAAAGAGGCCTTAAAAAATCCTTTACATATATTTAAAAGCAATTTGCTCTTTAAAAATTTGTTTAAGGTCTTTTTCGACATTTGAGGCCATTAAGATCTCGTCCCTATTTATTTCACTTGAATGGTAATCAGATCCTTATTATATTTTCTCATGAAATCTAAAAAATAATTAAAGGCAAATCTATTTAGACTTATTCATAACTAAAGTGACTTAAATAGTTCGGTTCTAAACTCAAAAAATATTAGGAGGAATTATATAGAAATCGTGAAAAAGATTATATTGAAATAATGATTTACTTCATATTTATTGTTGAATAAAAATGTCTTAAAAAATAATATTTTAACAAACTTTTCCCTAAGTCAGCTAGTCTTTTGGAGACTTTTTTTTATGACTAAATTAAGATAATTTCTTTAATTTATTTTCTTACCTACATTAGGAAAGGAAGGACGTTTTCACAATGGGCAGTAAAAAATCAAGGATATATTGAAGTTCCGCGTAAAATTGTCTTACGAAAGGAAAAAAAATTTTGGAAATTGCCATATTTCTCTTAATTTATTCAAGATTTTCTTCACAATATAAGTAGGAATCTTAAGAGTGATAGAATAACACTTTTCTTTCTTTTTAATGAAATTAAAATTTCTCCTTTGATCTTTTTTTTATTTAATAGAATTTATTATTTAAATAGTCAAAATGGAATACGAAGTTTCTTAATTTATTTTTAAAAATAATATGCATTTCTATGTTATATTAATTATTTTCAAGTAAAATCGAAATGAAATTGAAAATAGTATTATATTTTTTCTCTTTAAAATATTTGGTTGAAATTCTTGCTTCGTTTGTAGAGCCACTGAGAGAGGGAGGAGAGGACAAGGGGGATATATCACCCTTTCAGCTTCATCCCTTCATTCCTAATGAAAAAAAATTAAAATCATTTTCATATAATACTTTCTCTAAGTGAGGGACTAGGCCCTTTAAAGGGCCCTCACACTTGCAAAAATGTCGTTCAAAATTTTGTGCAAAATATTGAATGGTCGTAGACTCCTCATACTACACAAAAATATTCTACAAATTTAAAACTTGGCCTTGGTGAAATGGGTAGCGTGCTGGATTGCGGGTTCGGATCCCAAATCATGCGACAATTTATTTCAATTGGATTGGGTACCAATTCAGGTGAAATAAATAGATACGGGATCTAAATGGCCTTCGCTACCGAAAAGACCTTTATATTTTAAATAAAATTTAAAAAAATAATTATATTATAGTCTACACTTTTCATAGAATATATATTTTTTTTGGAATTTTGGGGGGAGGTCCACATATTCCCCCCCTCCGCTCCCCCCCCCCCCCCTCGGCTACGGCTCTGTTAGGTACAGTGAGGGACAATATTAAGTCCCACCCATGCGTTTTCTACTTGTGATTATTTCCTGATTTTTAAAAAAGTATTATATATTTTTTAATGGAAACTTTCATAGTTCAAACCTAGAAAATTTCCAATAAAGATTTTCATTTTCTTTTACAAAACAATGAAATAATCACAAGTAGAAAACGCATGGGTGGGACTTAATATATACCTAGATACAATGGAGTTCGTCTCCCTTCCTAGTTTATTTTTTTTCATAGGGTGTTACAATGATTCTTCCATTGTGCTCGGGATGAACTGTCTTGACAGAATGAAGGATTTTTGGCAAATTTTTGTCAGCCTACTCACACAATATATCGTCAAAAAATGTCAACTCTTTTTGAAAATTTTTAATACTCGATTTTTTGTGCAAAAATTGCCATCACACTTGCAAAAGTTTTGCACAAAAACGACCTCTTCAGAAATTTGTGCAAAATTTTTGCATGTGTGGGCTCCTTTAGGCTTAAAATATTTTCATAAAAGAACATATTTTCGGATTTAAAATTTAAATTTTAAAAATTAATATACAGCTCCGTAGTCCGGCAAGGCTCTGGGCGGTCCTATCTGTTCATTTGTCATTATTTGATTTAGAATGTTAAAATCTAAGGTGTTTACTTTAGAGAATTATGAGAGATAAAACTTGACTATTGATATTCTCTTTTCCCCTTAGATTTTAATTTAATTTAACAAATATTAAATGACAAATAGAAATAAATTAGAAAATAGATTATTATTAGTCAATTGTATTTTGATCTCTTAAACGATGAAATTATCATACTAAATTGGAATATGATTTTATAATAATCGAAACAAATCTTAAAAATTGTTTCTAAGTTTGGTAGAAGATTTTCATAAAAAATAACTATTGTTTAGCGGTGTAAATTCACTTGTAAGTGCAAATTGTTATAAATTACAGAGATTATTGCAAATTAGTGCAAATTGTTATAAATTACAGAGATTATTTTTCATTCATTAGCCATCCATCCTACCCCTGTACTTCAATATTATTTTATTAAATTATTATGATTCAGAAGTAAACCTTCAGGGGCGTATATAGAAATTTTTTCGGGGCGGGGGGCGAACTCATTTTTAAATACCACCCTCCCCCATACATAAAATATTTTTAAAATACTGTACATACCTCAGGGGGGAGGGGGGCCCGGGCATTCCTCTCAAAGACAAATTTTCGTTAATTTTATTTTTTTAATTCAAATTTTTCCGTTTTCCCCTGAGGCCCGTAACGCATTTTTCCAAACAAAAAATATAGATATAGATCCACCTCACACTAATAAAAATATAGTTATTGACTATATACCCGTATGTATATATGTATATAGATTTAAAAAATTTCGGAGGGATGGTCCGGGCCCCCTACGCCCCCCTTACCTATATCTATGTTATGGAAGCCTTCCACGTCTATGCGAAAGAGAAAGCGTCTTAACCCGAGAAAACTCATTTTCCCATATATATATTTTCTATATTTCGCTTAAATTTTAAAATACCTATTGTTGGTTCAGGCCTAGGAGGAGGAGGGAGAGAGGGGGATTCAACCCCCATACTCCTACTCTAAGTTTCATTCTTTTATTTTATAAATCATAGTAACTATTTCCCAACTCGAAAAATTTAGAAACCTTATTTAACCCTGAAATGTGGCGATGAACTGCCGAAACATTGATGACAAGTAATAAGCTATTAATAGCATTGTCTATTGAAATTTAATATTTAAGTTAGGTATCGCCCTTAGCACAAATCATTTTATATATACAAGAATATTTTATTTTTTAAATTAATGAAATCATTTGTATATTAAATTTTATTTAAACAATAAAATAATCATATGAGAAAACGCAGATACTGTTTTAATTTTATCTAACGCTTTATTCGGCCCAAAAAATACTGTTGTTTGAGGTCCACTTTACTCTTGTAACCATGAGACCGAATATAAATAATTTCCATTTTAATTTAAATAGACTTTAAATGGTCGGAGATGCCAAAAATACTTAAAAAAAAAAAATGGAGAATACTGAGTTTTAAAATTTATTAATTTGCATATAGTTATAATTTTCTTTCATAATACTGTGAAGTGGCGGATGTAAAGATTAAATAAAGTGAATCATAGATAATTAACTACTTGTCCAAATTCACCTACTCATTTTTTTTGGTAGGCCTTGCTACCTACCGAAAAGTATATAAAACTGAATATTAATTGTCATGTTATATATATTTTTTTTTTTTTGGGTTTTTTCCATTTTTTTTATCACGAAAAACATTTGGGGTCAAGGGTGGATACAGGGGGGAGGGTAAAGGGGGTAATTACCCCCCCCCTCGAGATTAAAAAAAAATACTTTTTTTCGAAAAAAAAATGTATTTTTAATGTAAAATTTTAAAAATTAATACTTAAAAATTTGATTTATATTTATATTCTGGCAAACAAGTACAAAATGCACCTTTAAATTACCGAAATTAAGAAAAAAATATGTGCTGTGCGACCAGTCACTCCAGATTACCCCCCCCCTCCCCCGAGAAACACCTCTGGATCCGCCACTGTTTGGGATTGAATTATAATAGAAAAAAATTTTATATAAATATCTTAAAAACTTTCTGATAATTTTCCCTCTTGTTTAAAATATACGAAATAATGTTATTTTAAAAAGTTTTATACATTGAACCCATCTTCAAGCATGCGCAGAGCAGAAACATGAGCTTTTTTTTTTCTTTGCGCATGCTTTGACGTAAAGACGATAGGTTCAATTTCTTGTCAACATATACCAACTTCATAAAAAAAATCTTTTTTTTTTAATTAATTTTTTTCTTTTATTTTAATCCTTTAAGTCATTTATTTCAAAAATTATTTTAAAATAATAAAATGAGAATAGATAGAAAAATAGATTTAGAAAAAATAAAAATGAAAATTTATTTTAAATAAAATTTTATCTTAACCATATGGTGTGCATTTTTTTTTCCCGAAAAATTGGCAGTACTTACGCACACTTTGCAACCTTCATCCCCCTTGCCTCTCTTCATTTGGTTTTCATATTTTTGTTGTGAGACAAGTGTAATATATTCGTGTATTGTTTTCTACATTTATACATCCCTACAATCATTATTGCTTTTTCGAAATCATTAAGGTAATTCAAATGATTTTTATATTATTTACCTTTTCATTTTTCTATATTCAATGTATATACACTGATATTTGATTTCAAGTTGATTCAAAATTTTTTTAGAAAATTCTACATTATAAAAATATTTTAAAACGAGGTCATTAGGTTAATGCTACCCTTAGTTTAAACTCCCCTAATTATTAGATCTGAATAATTTATTTCTATTCATTTATTTTATTTAAGATGTCTATAACTAGAACAAATTCAGAATATTTGCTCACATTAATTAAATTTTTAAAAAAATATCTAAAAATCTAAAATCTATCTCGTACTTTTTCTATATAGGTTTCTAGGACAGGGCCATATTATGTATACTATTTATAAGATTAGCCGATTGAGGAAACGATCTCTTTCGATAAAATGAAATCGAAACCGATTATGAATAAAAATTATATTTTTAGACGAAAGTTATTTAAAAGTAATTAGAATAAAACCTACATTTTTATTTCTTTTCAAAATTATATCAACCAATAAACTTTGTTTTTTAGAATGTATTGCCAGTTCAAAATAATTCAAACAAACCTATATGTAATTTTAAAGTTCAATGAGTAAATTATTAAAGCATCCCAATGCTTTTTCTCATCTGATTTTTTTTTTTTTTTTTAATATGAAAAATTTTACGGTTTAAACTTAGAGACTTCTAGAAAAAATTTTCATCTTTTTTTATAAAAACAATGAAATAATCATATGATAAAACTCTTGTCTCTTTTAATATTGACCTCACTAGAGGTCTGAAAAAACCATATAAATAATTGTTTATTTTCCTTTGATTAAATAATTTTATTTTTAATAAATATAATTGTTTCAAATTTGTATGATATCCATTCCTCACGTGAAATTTAATTTTTATTCTAAAAAATACTAATTCATTTCATTCATAATTTCAAGTGATTTGTTTTTGAATTTCTATTTTATGTAAAAAAAAAAAAATTCATTCAATATTTGGATCTAACTTTTACACAAAATAGAACCACTAATAAGTTGAAAAAATGGAAATTCAAATACATCCCTTGACCAAAAACATCATTGGGGATTAATATTTAAAAATTGATTTCTAGGAAAATATGTCTACCGTTTTGTTCATTTTTCATAATCACTCACTATTCTGAAGTAGCCAATTAACAAGATCAGTAAAATTTTTATCTTGAACTCGTAATTTAAAAAATGAATCTCACTTTTCGAAATATGGTAGAGCAGAAGCAGAATCAATGGCGCCATATTGGCAGCCAACTCTGTGACGATTCAAAAAGACCGTCTGTTAAGATGTCACATTATTTCTGCATGGCATGCACAGAAAAAATATTTTTGACAAACTCAGATAAATCTCTCTTGCCTGAAATAAAGATGGTGATCGAAATATTTCTAATGTGATGAGGGAGATGAGAATTTTTTCTCACTATTTAATTCCATTAAAAAGAAACGTGGTTAAAGTTGATATTTTGTTGAGGCAAGTTGGTTGAGTGGTTGAACATACATATTGAGGTAAAAAAAAAAAAAAAAAAACCAAAGCCCTTTTTTACTTTCTCTTACTTATATATAGTATGTTTTATAGAGAAGGAAAGTATTCGTTTACTTTCTCTTCAAAGCTGTTTATTTGCATTGATTGTTTATTTTTATCAATTTTTACGTGTCGAGATTTATTAATTTTTATTTAATCATGATACATTATATGGACCCTGTTATGCAATGGTGTGTCAAAGACCAAAAAAATTCAAAATTGAGTTAAGCACGGAATATTGTTTCAAATGCTTTAATTAATAGTATTTTTTTATGAAATATGTCCTAAAAAAATTTATATCTAATGTTACTTGCACAATTGACAAGAAAAATTATATATAATCCAATGAAAACAAAAAACTTTATTGTTGATTTTCTCAAAACTAGATGTTTTACAAGAATGTTGATGTTTGACACACCATTGCATAACAGGGTCCATATATACAAATATATCTGATAAAAAATAATTGAATAATTTCATTTGGAAGAAATATTTATTTTATTCAATATTGAATTGTTCGTGAACTTTTCATAGATCGAATGAATGTGCACACGTGCGTCCTTGGGAAAAAAGGAAGGAAGTTTCGCTTTGGAAGCTTGGGCCTAGTTATAAATTTCAAAATGGACGAATTTGCAGAGAAAGGATCTCTTTATATTCACTCAGATAGGAGAGAAAAAACTCGTAATCTTTAATATAGATGGATGTTTTTTGTAAAATTATTTAGTCCAAAAATCTAGCAATGGACGAGAAACGTTTTAAAATGCACGAATTTCACTTGTATCCTTTAATCATTAAAAAAAAAAAAAAAAAAAAAAAAAAACATGGCGATGTTAGATTTTGAGGGTGCCTTGGTTTGTGCATTTCTTTTACCTGATATTCCAACCCTTGTGGCTGTTCGGTTCAAAGACCCTACCTGACCTATTTTAGAAGGGCTGTTAAAATGCACCTGATCTTCATGCACCTTTTAAACGAAACGAGACATACATTCAGATGGCTACCCTTCCTTAAAAATGCTAAAAAAAAAAAACTACATAAATAAAATAAGAAAATTTTTATTCTTCTAAACAAATATCGCTTGATAAATGTTTTTAAATCTCAAATATCCAAATTTGTCCCGTTGCTTTGACCTTGATTGATAGAATTAATATTAAAAAATCTCGACATCGAATTTTTAAAATGATTGCAATATTTTCTCTTTATAAATTACATAATATGTAATATCTATATATTATATAGGTAAGAGAAAGTAAGGGGTCGTCCACATATTACGTAACGCCTTTTTTTTGACTATTTTCTAGTCCCTCCTTCCATGTCACAGTTAGTCACATTCAAACAAACCCCCCTACAAATATTATGTCACAAATAATCAAAATAATCACTCCATTTTTGCCTGTTGTGAAAATCTTTTTTTTTTTTTTTTTTTTTCAAAAAATTTTATAAATTCAACTTTGAATTGTTATGTCACACTTAGAGAAACCCCCGGGTCCCCCATGTCACAATTAGTAAAATTTTGTCCAGATCCCTCCCCCCCCTAACGCGTTTTTGTAATATGTGGACGACCCCTTCTTTGCGTAAGGGCCAGTTGCCATTGCTTCACTTCTAGTCAACTAGCAAACTTATCCGACCTATAGCAAATCAACATAGTAAACAAGAACACTCTTAATCTTCTAGTTACAAAAAAATGTTTTTCACATATAATTAGCAATCTGAGGTATAAAGGAAGTTTTGTGTCTTAATAAAGACATAATTATAAAAAAAAATAATTTTTTAACAAAAATTTAAAATTTTCAAAAAAATAAATAAACAAGGCTTATGTTTCTAATTTCACCTAAGGGGTAAAGTTAAACCTTATATGGGCCTTAGCTAGTTAACTACGATCTTGGATCTTATTTAATCATATGATTAGCTTAACTAAATGTGAAAACACTCGAAATTCATAGTCAACTAGCTTATCCGAGTGATAGCTAGTTAATTAGAAGTGGAAAAAGCAACCGGCTTTAAATTTATTATTTAAATGTAAATTTTTCCGGGGGTGGGTGGATCCAAAGTTCACTGGCTCTAAGGATTCGGAAATTGCGATCTCGGGGCCTCACTGAACTTCCTTTCTACCAAGCCACCGGAGGCTTGTCCACATGCCCCAGCAGCATAAATAAATCTGACATTTAATTGTAAAATCATTTTTCTATTTGATCAATTGCTTTGGGGTAATACCTAGTATGTTAAAGGCTTCAATTGGATGTCAAATTAAAAAGTTGATAGCATCAAAGGCATAATGAACATTGATATATTTTTTGAAATCCGTTTTTATTGGACAGCGATATTATGGAAGCAAAAAGCGTGATAGACAGGCACACAGAGATAGATATCATTGCAAAATAATTTCACGATCCTAAATACTATGAAAGCCGAAGCATTAAGAATAAAATATTCTATTTTTATTATCAAATTTGCATTGATGGATACATCAGCCTTTTTCCATTGATGAGGAATTCTAGAAATTAAAAATTTGAGAATGGAAAACTCTTAAAATGAAATTTAATAATATAAAGAGCATTGAAATATAAAACTGTTTTTCAAAACGAAATACCTATAATTACCTAGAAAAAAAACGCATTTACATGCTTTAATTATAATTAACATTTTTCAAATGATATGAGAGAGCTATTAATATCAAACAAAATTGTAATACATCAATTTGTAATCATTATTCATGTCTCATATTTTGTGAATTCATAAAAAAAAAAACAAAATTGGTTTGCATGATGCATTTATTAAGTATGTGTTAGTATTGGTTTAAAATTTTAATTTTAGAAATTATTTGTATAATTTTAACTACCTGTATATAGCCGTGGTATTGGGATGGTTATTTCATTCAATTTTTTAAATTCGTGATTGGATTATTATAAAAAAATTCAAGGGATAGGATTCAGAAAAAATTGAAAAACAACCCCCTCGCGACCTGATAAGTAACCTGTTCAGAAGACAATTTGGGAAGGAAGGGGAGGAAACAATATGCAAAATATTTATTTCAGTCCTTTTTACTTTCTCTTATCTATATATGTAATATACAGTATAGCGAGAAAGTAATGCGACCATGTCGAAAATTCGATGTCTAAATTTTGATGGATATACACGTTTTGAGGTTTCCTAAGTCCAAAAAAGTGGGTCTGTGCATGTAACGATTTTAAGTATGAAGGAAATGAGCTATGAATTTTAAATTTAAGTTGGGTATTATCCCGGACACTTGAAATAAGGTTTTGAATAACAGTACAGTACAAAACTTTAGATTACCAAAGGTAATAGAAAGTTGTGTGCTGTCCATTAAGTCACACCAGATTTCTTGCTTATCCTTCTTAAAAAAAAAAAAAATAAATCATGGGGAGGGATAAATGTATTCCCACTTCCTGTCCCCGTAAGAATTTTGACTTCTGTTCTCCATCCCTATGTCTAATCGAATAGGTTGCTTTTTTTACCCGTTTGGTAATAGATAGTTTAAATCTCTATATAGTGTTGCCATAATTTATTGATGCCAGATCTGGACAGACGATTTTCCAGGGGTCTGGGGTGGGGATGAAATTTTTTTTGAAAATTAGACACTGAAATAAAATCTGCGTTTTTATCTATCCTGAGGTATGAAGTACAAGAGTAAAGTGGTCTTCAGAAGATTTCAATGGCAAAATGAGAATATACATTTTAAAGAGCATCTATAAAATAATTGATTTTTAAATTTTAATCAAAATAATTGGAACAAATTTTGAGAAAATCGAGAAAACTGAAAAAGTGCATCAGTAAAGTACTAGTACTCTTTGGTCGATTTTGTTCAAAAGCTTCGTGTCACATCCTAGAGGGGTGCCTAACTTAAATATAAAATTTCAACTTTCTAGCTCTTTTCGTTCTTGAAATATTTTGTTCACAGACAGACCATGTTGCAAAAATCACTTTTTTGGATTCAGTGGACCTCAAAACGTGTATATCCATAAAAGTCGGATTTTTGACATGAATCCAATACTTTCTCTCTATATATTAACCTATATAGGTTAAAGAAAGTAAATATATTTCATATATAGGTTAAGAGAAAGTAAAATTGAAACGATAGGGTTTTAGATATATTTGGAAAAAGGCCCTCCCTCCATTCCCCCTTCTTACCTTGGTAATAAGGCGCCATTGCCAGCCGTTTCAGTAGGTGATCAGCCATTGAGCTTAGAATGTTTCTTTTTACTAGTTATAAGAAAAATTGTCGTTTCCCTGCTTCTCCATTATTTGGCAATGCATTTCTTAGATCGACAAATGAGATGGTTTCTTTCTCTCCTTGTAAAATTCTTCTCAACTTTAATCTCAAATATCCAGGTATTTTAATAAATAATAAATGACCTATTATAATATTTAATTATTCGGAAATATGTTTATTTATAAAAAAAAAGAAAGGAACAGTTGCCATAAAGATGCCTCTTCAAGTTCATTTCTGTGTCATTCGCTTTATAATAATCTTCCGCCATTTTCTGTTGTTTTCATTTTCGTCCTTGTAGCAAGCAAGCTCTTGTCACCAGAACTCTCTAGTATTGGCTTTTAATTTGCAAAAAGGAAAATTCTTTTATAGGAATAGTTTGAATTCAATATATCATGGTAATTAAAATTAAAATAACTTTATTTTCTTGAATATTTTTTTAAAGTGGAACTTTTATTTGATGGTCTCGAATTTTTTCGCTCTTCTATCAGCATGTCGCGTTACAAGCCTTGACGGCAAGGGCTGTGACGCTACAAGCCATGACGTCACAAGCCGTGAAGGAAAGTTGAAATTTAATATATATGACGAATTATAAAAAAAATAATTGTAAGATTTAATTATTCATTTTATAAAATATAATTTTTAAAATAATTTAAAATGATTCAAATCTTCAATTACTAAATAAATATTGTTCGCAGTTTTTAACATGCCTCTATTGATTTCCCATTATCATTCCCATTTAACAATTATTAAATTAAGATTAAAAACGCGATGTTAATATCCTTAATTGAATAATTTTCTGAAAATTTTCATTTAAACGCCTACGATCCGAAAAAAAAGTTTCACTTGCATCGTGGTTTCATAAAACCACACAATTATTTTTTTTTTTTTTCATTCGTTGTCTTCGGTTACCTTTAATTATCAGGTTTTTTAGAATGCTGATCTGAATCTAAAACGATATCTATTTTAACAATAAAATTTTATATATATATCCGTTTACTATTTGAATTGTTAGTAAGTGAACTTAAATTTAAATGGTTTATTTAATTTAATACACTGCTCATACTAGGGTATGTGATATTCATCAAAATTGACGGAGAATCCATGAATTGACATTTGAAAAGAATTTATTAATTTAAATAATGCAAGTCTTCAAAAATTAATATTTAAACTAATAATATAGCTATGTAAGGGAAATTTATATGATATGCCTATTTTTCACTATTCCATTTAGATGAAAAAAATCAATATAAAATTAATTAGAAAAACACTTGGTGATATGTTTCAAATTGTTTATTTATTGCTATAAATACTTGATACATATCACGACGTTATTTATTTTATATTTTTAATTTTTTCCACCTACTTAGAATGTTTCAACTAGAGCCAACGGTTACCTGTCTAAACTAGAACTGTGCAAAATAATCGATTATGATTTTAGCGATTATTTTCTTAAAAAATTGGGGAAAATTTACTTAAAAAAAAAAAATCGAATGAAATCTATTTAAACGATTATGAAAAAAATCGATTGTTTACCATAATAGATTAATCCGAATAATCGATTAGTTTTCATAATCGACAGTCGATTATTTTTTATCGGTGGTCGATTTTTTTTATAATCGAACACCCCTAGTCTAAACTTTACCATTTCATTAGGTAGAGACCATTCAATTAAACTATAATAAAAAAACTATTGAAAGAAATAATATTTTTTCTTCGTACATATTGATAATTAAAACTAAATAGGCCTTCCATACATTTCTGCCTTTACATAATTTCATGATAAATTGGATTGTGATTAATGATATTAATGATATATTGATTCTTTCTAATTTATATACAAAATTTTTCTATTACATCCAATTTAAAATGAGTTTTAAAGGAAATTAAAGCTGGAAATCCTGCTGAAAATATATCAATAACATTCAAACGAACAATAAAAATTTTATAAAAATATCAATTTATCTATAATTAAAAATAAAAAGGGCGCTAATTTATATTTATTTTATTTAAATTTAATAAAAGAATCGATGTTGCAACATGATAACGCGCGACGTTATGGGGAAAACAACTCTTAACTCAAACTTTTGTCCTTCAACGTTTCCACTTTCGAAAGAATTGAGAGTTTTTGGTCATAGGAGTCTGAAAAACTCACAGAACCTCCTACTACTTACTTTCTTAATAAATATACACTATCATTAGTTAAATCTAATTATTTATTAAAGTCTAAATTGGTGACAATTTAAGATATTTCTGAATTCACACTTTTTCACGGATTTTACTAAAAAAAAAAAAAAGTAAATTAGTTTTAAACCATTGTTTTAATTTTTAAAATATAATTAGAATGAATAAGCTAATAAATTGTTAAGGTCTTTTGTTAAATACTTTTGAAAATTATCCCATTCTTACCACGGTCGAAAAAATTAAACTTGCTCAAGCTTTCATTTTTGTGATTAATTATTTATCTCTTCACTTAAGATTCTTAATGTTTTTTTATTTAATTTCAAAATAAAATTCATTTATTCGTAAAAATTTTGATTGGGACAAATTTAAAATAAAACTTATTCTGATTTGATAGGGTATCCTCTCTTTCTCACTTTTATTTTTTTTAATTACTTCACCCAATATTCGTATTTTGATTAATGACAAAAAAATTTTTTTAGAGCTTTTTGGTACAAAGTAAATTTAAATTAGCGTATAAATTTGCGAGTTTTACACATTCTTAGAAAAAAAATCTTATTTCATGTATAAAACCAATTGAATTTAATTCAACCAGTTTTTTTTTTTTTTTACAATCCGCATTTATATCTTTTATAGCCTTTATGGAAAAAATGCAAAGTACTTTCTAAATAAAATTAGCTTATCTATCAAAGATAGACGATCAAATTAAAATTTTTTTTAATTTAAAATTGTATCTTAAAATCAATAATCTTTGGCTAATGGGCTTTAATGAATTAATACAATATTTTAAATATAGTTTTTTTTTTTTTTTTTTTTTTTACAAAAGTTATGCAACCAACTGGAAGTGATACAATTCCCAAGCAAAGCAAATAAATTAATACTGTATGAAATTTAATATAAATATATACAAGGCCGGAACTAGGAGATTTTTTAGGGGGGGGGGGGCAAAATTTAATTTGCCGTCCCCTCCTTAAAATTTTCTAAACAGAATTCATATCAGTTTACCTTTTTTTTAGTAAATCTTTCTTTAATTGCCGCCTCCTGATAACTGCTGCCCGGGGCACACGCACCCACTGCCCCCCCCCCCTAGATCCGACCCTGAATATATAAATAATGGCGTTAATTCTCTATGTTTTGTAGAAAACACATTTCAGGTCCATTCTCTAATCAAAAACGTTAACTTTTAACACCTAAAACAACATTTATTTACGAAACAAATTTTATTTTTTAATAAAAATCAAGTTGTTTCTTTTAGGCTATATGAGAGTACAAATACACACTTTGCCACTATTCATAGTGTCCAACTGATGTTTAAAAAAAAAATATATTGTGTTTTAATTTTTTTTATGACCAGGCAAAATATTTTCTACGACCCGTTGCCGGGTCGCGACCCACACTTTGAGAAACGCTGGCATATGGGATAAACTAACCCTTATTCTGACTCTAGTGCTGATTGATTTCTTTCATCCCTTCATTAAAAGTATTCTATGTTATAAGAATAAGAAAAATATTTTTTTTTTTTTTTTGAAAGGTAGAAATACTATAAATATAAAATTAAACTTCATGATATTTTGAAAAACTAGCTTCACCTTAATTTAATTAACTTAATTTTTTGTTATAAAATTTATTAATAGAACAAATATTTATTACATAAACAAAATATTAAGAAACCAAAACAACGTACAGGATTGCGAAATTTTATATATAGTATTAATTATTTCATTTAGATTTAAATTTTTTTTTTTTTAATGGGTACGTAAAGGTTGTCGAGGGCGAAAAAGTGAGACGAAAAAATTTTAATTATTTATAGATCCTGATCAGTCCCGAGTTAAAATAAAAGTAGGTCCCCAAAATGTATTTGTCTGTCTGTGTTGACAAATAAAAACCAAGCTAAGTACCAAAAAAGTTAACTCTAATGAAAAAATAGATGCTAACAGTAGAGATTCTGTTATATTATAGAAAAGAAAAAATTCTTCGGCACAAAAAAATCCAGTGGGAGAGGGGGATAGCACAAATTTACTTTCTCATGCCTGAAGTAGTTGGAAAGATGAAGGTTTCTTGATCATCGTCACAATTGGGTTCCGGAACACAAATTCTCCCCTCACGAACATCACCTTCTCCTACTTTATATTTAGTTAATGGTTAACATTAGCTCCAGCTTCATTCGTCTCTTTCTAAAGGAAGGTAACTCTCTTAAATAAAAGATTAATTTATTTTATATATATATATTTTTTTTTTTGTCGATTGAGTGTATTTTTTAGGGCCTACAAAATGTATTATTTCTTATTCACCTTATCCCAGTTTCGTATTCTTTTTTTATATAAATTTTTATTACTACATTCTTACCAGTGGCGTTATTTGGGAGGGGAAGGGGAGGGGAGCATTTGCCCCAAGGGTTCTGGTTTTTATAAAATTTTATATTCAAAATAAAATATTTCAAAATATATCTACGAGTATATAAGCTGCACAAAATTAAACAATTAATTAAATCTTTTGCCCAAGTTTGAGTACCTATTTGTAAGTAAATTTTAAGAAAACAAGTTCCCCCCTCCTAACAAAAAGTTGAAATTACGCCACTGAATCTTAGTAGTCATAATATATAGACTATACAAAAAATAATAATACTTTATTGATACGGGGTGAATATATAATAATAGTAATGGTTTTTGTAGGTTCTTGAAGATAGCGGATCGAAATTGAAAATTATTTAATCAATTGAGCAAAAAAAAAAAAAAAAAAAAATTAATCTTTATTTAAGAAACTTTGATTTACATCAGTACCCAGGAATGAAGGAAGCTGCAGCTAATGTAAACCATTAACATCTCTTAAGAGAAATCCGCATTCAAAAATCTATATAATTGTCAATCCCCTGTCCACTGTCTGTACAGTCAGCGCCACAAGTGCCTGATCTCGATGCCTTGAGCTTAGGCAACCAATATGCAGAGCCGTCGGAAGAGTTGCGTTAAAAGTAGCTTCGCCCCTTCAGTTGCATTTCATTAAAAAAGAATATTTTTTTATTTTAAAAATATTTATGACCCCAAAACCAAAATATCTTAAAAACTATAAAAGCTAGAGCCATCAACGTACGCAGAAATTTTTGATGGGGGGATTCAAGACAGTATTTGCTCCTCCCCGTACAGGAAATATATTACAATAATTTACATGATTAGTAAGACACAATTAATCTACTCATAAAATTAGTAATACTAGAGAAAATCTCCGAAAAAATACTTTACTATTTTACAATTGCAAAATTGCTTGCGCAAATTATTACATTTGTTGTATTATATAGCTAAAATATCCAATCATGGTTTGGGTTTGAACGCCCCCCCCCCCCCGTACCTACGCCTATTACTTGAGCCATTACATTTTTTCCACTGTCTGTACCAAAATATTTCAGGAACTAAAAAAGCTGCAATTTATTAATTTTGTAGATCATATTTCAAATGAGTAGAGGAATTTATTTTCGTTTCGTAAATCGCTCGAGAGTGGAGCCTTGGGCTTAGGCAACCGAAATGCTTAGCAGTCGATTGTGTTGTCTTAAAAGTATCTTTATCATTTAAAAATAATTATCAATTCCAAAATATTTTTCTAAAATTGAAAAATAGATTTAAAACATCAGGAACTTGTGTACAGTGAGCGCCATAATTAAGTCCCCACTTGGGAGCTAGAGCTTGAGTATTTGAAATGGTATATAGTGAAATTTTAATGACCCAAAGGGTAAAATAAAATCATCTATACCAGATTTTATTTTATTCGGTCATTATTTCACTATATACCATATAATTAAGGCTCTATCTCCCAGATGGGGGACTACATTGTGGCCCTCACTGTACCCCCTCTATGTGCGGTTATCTAAAAACCAAATTATCTCACAAACTATAAGAGCTAGAGCAATGAAAGTTTTTTTGTATTTATATGGCCCGGGAAGGTGGGACCTTGAAACAAGTCATTCAGCGACAAAGGGGGCCGCAGGGGGCTGAGCTAGGCGTAAGCCCGATGCAGTCGGGCTTAGCGACTAGTACTTTATATTTTTTAAACAAATTTTTGGCCAGGAATTAGAGCGACTAATCGATAACCATGAACGCCATACGCCTTTTGGGTGAGTGGTGGGACTTTTTCACGGATACTAACTATTTCAAATGCTTTATATATTTTAGATATGTACACTCAAATTAAACTGTATCTCAATTGAAACTTTATAATTTACGGTGATGTCTTTTAATTCTTATTTTGATATAAGTTCTTTTTAGTAAATTAATACACTTCAGATATTTCAATTAAAATGTACTGTTACGAGAAGCATTAAATGGAAACTAAAAGTTATATTCCTTAATGATAAAAAAAAGTGGAGAAATATTTTACCGACTTTTTTTTCTAAAGTAATAAATATCGCATTTCAACAGGTTTAAAAGAAAATGCAAAGTAATTATTTAAATGAGAAGTTCTCTAATTTTTAATAAACTTCCTTATCTTATATTTCTTTTTCTTATTTTCTAGGCCAATTTATTATGTAATATTATAAATTTTATATATAAACTATTTTGAATTACAAATCAAATTATTCGTCATCATCGTTAATATTTAAAAAAACAAATAGTAATATTCAATATTAATAGTTAAGGAAATAGAAAACTAAGCTGGAAAAAACATTTAAACAAATTTGGTCTAAAATTTTTAATTTGAATAGCAAAATGTCATTGTCAACTTTATCAATGGCATTTGCTTTTCAAACTTGACTGATGATAACCAGGAGAACTCGGAGCATTTCTTCCCCTTTTTTTATTCATATTTTCAAATGATTAATTCAAATTTTTATATGAAAAAAAAAAAATCTCAAGTGTTTGATAACAGCTTCTCACATGGAAATTCAATACTTAGTAGTGGGGATTATTTACTCTCTTTCGTCATCTTATCAATTAGAATGAAGAGTTAAAACAATTTCTTTAAATTTAGGTTTTTCAATTTCAAAGAGATATTTATTATCAAATTCAGTATGTATTTTTTAAAGTTTATTTGTTTTGTAGTTGTTAATGGTTTTTACATTCTCTTACCTATATTTGTAATATTTATATTGCGATCATGTCAAAAATTCAATGTCGAGATTTTGATGGATATACATGTTTTGTATGTTCCAAAAAAGTGGTTCGATTTTAATCATGAAGGAATTTAGCTACGGAATTGAAATTTTATATTTAAGTTAGGTACCCTCCAGGACACTCAAAATAACCTTTTGAACAAAATCGGCCAAAAAGTATTAGTACAATACTTGAGTGAAGTACTTTTCTCAAAATCGGCTCTAACGATTTTAATTTTAATTCAAAAATTATTTTTTTACTTGCTCTTTAAAAAGGATATCAGTAAAATTTTTCTTGAAAATTGAAGTACATTTTACTGATGTTTTTCAGTTTTTTCGATTTTCTCAAAATTAGCTCTACCGATTTTGATTGATTCAAATTCATAAATTCATAAATCAATTATTTTTTAGATCCTCTTTAAAATATTTCTCATTTTGGCCTGAAAATTGTTTTAAGTACTCTTTACTGATGTAATATTTCAGATTTTTCAAATTCATTTTCCGGCTCTTCGTTCCATAGATCCAATGGGATTTGCATGTTAATTTCGATTCAACTTTTTAAAAAAATTTTTACAATTATGAAAATTTATATTTATTTAGGATTCTCTATTATGTATAAATTATCCAAATAAAAAATTTTGAACAAGTTTTGAACTAAGGTGGTATGGGAAACTAAATATATCTCCACCCAAAAAAATCTGGTACAGCAGCATAGTAAACAACTTTCGATTGCTGAAGGTAAGAGAAAGTTGTTTGCTGTGCGACTAGTCACACCAGATTTTAAAAGTTTGTTTTGTAATTGTTAATGGTTTTTAATCTCTGATTTAATTATTTTAACTCAAGGTTTTCATAAACAAGCACCAAACAGAACAGTAGGGTGAAGGAGTTGCAATTAAATATGAAATTAATTAGCAAAAACATTGATTAAATAACGAATTGCCTTCTAATTAGTTTAATAATATTACAAAAATTCATTTTCTTAATCTTCAGAAAATTTTATTTTAATATTAAAAATAAAAACAAATATTATTTAATCTATCTATAAAGGTGTTCTCTAAAAAAAATTGGTTTCAAATCATTTAAATGATGACCATTCAAATTAATAATCTAAAAAATCAAATTATATTTATTATCTGATAAATTGAGAATTTTTCTCAAAGCTTCCATTTAAACTTGATCGCAAAAAAAAAAAAAAAAAAAACATCTTTACACTTAAATTATCTTACTCTGTGTCAGAACTCAAAAATAAGCGAGCCTGAATGTCTAAAGAAAAAAGCTAAGATAAAACAAGCCTCATTAATTATTAAAGTCATCTCTTAAAATAAAATTTTGCAATTTTATTCATTAAATTTTTTTTATTTTTCCACTATATCCACTATTAATTTTAGCTAATTAATAATCCTAAGCAAAATTTATGTTTGATCAACTTTAGTTGTCTTTATTAAAAATTTTCAAAAACTTTTAATACAACTAGCGACGACGTCCGCCTTTGGAGGCCTTCGCGTGACTTTAATATAAATAAGCAGTGCCTATCTAGGAATTTATTTGGGTGGGGGGAGGGACTGAAGGGTATACCCTGGGGGTTAAAGTGGACCCAAGGTTCCTCCCTGGATAATTTTTTTTAATTTCATGTTTCTAGAACCATATTTTTAGACCACCTAAACAAACCTGAAATATTTTTGAGTTGTGCTTAAACTCTAGATATGTACAATTTAATGTGACATTTATTAGACGTTATTGTTGTCTACTTCTTGATCACTTTCTAGTTTTAAATGTAAAACTATACATTTTTTTCATTTTTATTCTCTTCACTTGTAGGATTTCGTGGGAGGGGGTGGGGCAGCCCCCACAGCCCTCCTCCATAGATACGTCACTGTAAAAAAGTAAATATTTAATTATACACAAATAATGAATAACGAATTTAATTTTAATATAAAATTAATGATTAGAAATTTATTAACTCTTATATCCTTTGAAGATTTATTTCTAAAAAGAAAAAAATTTCATCTCTTTATTAAAATTTCTCTTAATAAAGAAAAGGGATTATAAGATGAAAAAAAATATATTTATTAAAAGAAATTTTTCAAATTATAAAAGAAATTTTTTCTTTAAAACAATTAATTAAAGAGACTTAAAGAAGTGGAAGATATATGAAAAAAAAAATGATTAAAATTAATTTTTTATCATTGAAAAAAAAAATAAAATAAAATAAAGAGGTCGATAAAAGTTAAAAAAAAACTTGTAAAATTTTCTGCTGATCAAAAATTGTCGTTACTTGGAATGAATACAAATCATACAGAAGGAGTAATAGTCTAAGATCCGAGAGAGGTCGATTTGCACCCAGCTGTTTATTGGTTGAAAAGTATTTTACATGAAATTTAATATGTTAAATAATATATCGTGAATAGGTGGCCTGAAAAATTCCTGTGCAAACTATAATCCCCGCCCCCCCCGTAATTACTAATTTACAAACTATTTTTTTTTTTCAAAAATGCATGTTTAAGAAACAATTTAAGCTCCAATCGAAAGTATGAATTCTCTAGAATATGCCGGCATTAGGTTGCCTTCAGGTAACTCAAAATTAATAACTTACTCCGGTGTGTTTAATAAATAAACCTTACTTCAAAATAAAGATAATTTTATTACGAATACAATAATGTACGGTTGCCTGCGGAAAACCTGGGCTGAATCCCAGTTGCCGCACTTTTTCGGTTTTTTCGATTTTGTCAAAATTTCTTCTAACGGTTTTAATTAAAATTCAAAAATCAATTATTTTTTAGACTCTTTAAAATGTACTGGTATATATTCATTTTGTGGTTGAAATCTTTTGAAGACCACTTTATTCTTGTACTTCATAGGAAAGATAGGAGAAATATAGTCCTTCGGAGCATAGGCGTAGCCAGGGGGGTTTTGGGTGTTCAAACCCCCCCCCCCCATGGGACCCAAGCCATGACAAGATATTTAATACAAATTATATTTCACATAGGGTAAGAGAAAGTAAAATATAATAATTTACTCTAGCTAAAAAAACAAACCAAAATGATTTATAAATACCCTAAAATAATCTTAAATTTTTGAAAAAAATTTCTTGATCCCCCCCCCCCCCCCCATCAAAAATTTCTGGCTACGCCAATGCTTCGGAGAGTCCCAAGTATCGTGGAGAACAACTTCTTAAATATTGGACCTGATACAACATAAATTGATTAAATCACTTTGATATTATAAAGTAAATTCGACTATGTAATATAACCATTTCGTAAATACAAAAGAAAATTTGTAGGCTTGATTCTTCTTGGATCAGATATTCATTTGTAGATTTTCGATTCATTGAAGGCCAAAAAAATTTCTTTAGAGAAAATGAGGGTATTTTATGAGATTTGACAAAATTAAAACGTTTTCATTATTTAAACAACAGCATTTACATAACATGAACTCTAAAGGAAAAAGATCAATAGTTAAAAGCCTTTATTGTGTGACGACACTATTTTATGCTAATGACAGGACCACTGAAAGCTTATTCAGAACCAGATGTATATATTCGAACATTTAATTTAATCCAGTTGGCAAAAATCATATTTTTTTTTTAATTGCCCTCGGGGCTTGGCGTAGAGGTTAGCGTGCTAACCTCGTATACCAAACGTCGCGGGTTCGGACCCCAGGCAGTCCGATGATTTTATTTAAGCCATTTGGATACCAAATGGCTTAAATAAGAATGCCTGGACCCCATATATGTATATTAATCTCTATAACGGATATCGTAAAAGTCTTAAATGGCCTAAGTTGCCGGAAAGACTGTGTGAATGTGTGTGTGAGTGTGAATGTTTAAAAAAAAAAATATTTTTTAATTTTCTTCATTTCATTCGTACTTTTCTCTTTATTTACCGAAACACCTGTTTATCGATTGCTAAAAAGAAAGGAAGAAGAGAAGGAGAGAGAAAAAGATAATCACTATAAATTTTCGCCCATTCTCCTTTTAAATTTTAAATTACTTTTTACTGGCTAGTATATGTGGCCATGTTCAGAAGCCCATTCCATTGTGGTGAATGTAATTAGAGGGCGAAGACCACCTGCTGTCCTCCAGTCCTTAGGGCCAATGGACAGCAAGTCCAAAGACCTAGGGGAAAAAAAAAAACAGACACCTTGAGGGAAACAGAAGTGTTAAATATTTTTCTCATTCTGATATTAGCGTTGGTGTATCTTTGAAAAGTTGTTTTTCTGATGTTCACTCTTCTAATAAACAACCTCCATAAAAATATTGGGAGCTTGTAACAACTAAATACATCGAGGTTAAATTTCTTGTATAAATTGTAAACAATTATTTTAATTATTTAAATAACATAATAGTTCCTTCAAATTATCATAAACTTTCCTTTTCCGAGTGATACGGAAACATCCCTTCAAGATAAAATCTCATGTTGAAACTTCTCCTAGGCATTTTAATTTATTTCTAATAACAATTTATAATTATTTTTTCTAAAAACATACAAATTAGGTAAGGAATTTTTTTTTTCTCATGGAAATTCTTCTTGATTCTTTTGTATCTTGAATCGTTTCTGTATTTGATGTGTTGCCCGGATGAGATCGACAGCTCAAAAGTATCGAGGCATCAGGCCCGCATGTTGAGAAACCAATCGAATCGGCGCCTACTATCCCCTCCACTATTGGATGCTGATTCACACAGCATATTTGTATCCCTCCTCCGGACGTCATTCAGAGTATAAAACCAACAAGTTTAGCTTACCATTTCGAATCGAGAAAGAAAAGCAACAGTATCTACAACCAGAAGCGGACCAACTCTTCCCCCTCCTCCCTTATAGAGGCTCCCAAACCTATCAGATATTTCGAATTCTTATTTAATAATATTAAAATTAGAAACAAATTTCGAAAATTATTATTTATAAAAAGGACGTTTACCAACTTTGAAAATTAATATAAATTTATTCACAGAACCTACAGAGGTGATTGTAGTGACAATTTGTAGGGAAACTCACTAAGTTTTGACTCGATTAGTTGGCTAGTGCCTAATCGCACTGCCATGAACACTAGCGGCAGTTGCGTTAAAGATAGCTTCCTTCACTGGAACTGAGGCAAGCTGTGTTTTGGTCTGCACATATCCATCAGTAGTCAATTTCTTCCCACACTGAAATTAAAAAACTTGATATCTTTCCCTTTAAACTACACTAAGACCAGCTGTGTAGCTTCTTTGAATAAATTTATATGACTTTGATTCTTCAAACCAAAACACAGAGCTAGCACGTTCGGGTCCAGTGAAGGCAGCCATCTTTAACGCCACTAGTGCTCGTGATAGTGCGATTTAGCAATAACGAACTAATCGCGTCAAAACTTGGTATGATTCCCTACAAATTGACACTACAATACCCTATGTAGGTTCTCTGAATAAATTTATATGCATTTTCGAAGTTGTAAAGTCCTTTTTGAACACCCTATATTTTTATTTATTCTTAATATTTTATTATTATTATTTTTTTACCCGTGCATAATATCAAATGTATTCCAGAGTGTAGCGTTGAGCTTAGACAACCAATCCAATATTTTTAGAATAAATTTTTTTTTAAAGTAACCGAAGTTGAAAAAGCTACTTTTAAGACAATACTAAACATTTGGTTGCCTAAGCCCAAGGCTCTACTCTCGAGCACTTGTGCTGACTGTACACCAGTTGTGCAACTCTCTTTCACTCCTGAAAACATCTTGTTTCTCTTTATTATGATTTTTCAAATTATCTCTCTATTTCGTTTATCGAGAGGGAGAGAGAGCATAGTAAATATTAGCCGGACGAAAACATGTGAGGAAATTCCACTGTGGAAAACAAATTAATTGGCCTAGTCAGATCAACAAATAGGATGTTATAATAATAAAATGTTAAACAAAAATCGGTAATATTTTCAACTCCTGGTTGTTTTTGGCTTTTACTGTTTGAAAGGAAAGTCAATTTTTTTTTAATCTCATTCGACGAGCTAAATCTGCTTACAGCAGCCACGCTCATTCATTTATTCATTCATTCATTGTAGCGTTTGATAAATGACTTCGTATGTAAAAAAAATTTAAAAAAAAGTTGTCATTTACTTTAGAGAATGGTATAAAATTTTTTTAAATATTTTTAGAGAAAAATGGATCTCGTATCCTTTGGATATGATTCCTAAATTTTTTTATCTTTTATTTTCAATTTAATATTATATCTATTTCAAAGTAGAGACTGTGATTGTATCGATGGATAATTATGGGCAGGAGCAGTCAATAAAAAAAATGTATGCTGGTTCTAATTTGGAGACGTTTCGGTTCTTTTAAGAGCCATTCTTAGTCCTTACTAAAAAATACATATTGACTATTAACTCATGGTCAAAAAAAAGATATCTATTTATTATAAAAATTAACAAGTGAGTTTTTATTGATTTACTATTCTCACTAGAGCAACCATCGTCAGAAACTATTGACCAGTATTATTGAGCAGTCAATAAAAAAAATATACTGGTTTTAATCTCGGAGACGTTTCGGTTCTTTTTTTAAGAGCTATTCTCAGTCCTTACTAAAATATACATATAATATTGACATTGTATATATAAACTCATGGTCAAAAAAAAGATATCTATTTAAAATAAAATTAATAAGTGAGTTTTTATTGATTTACTATACTCACTAGTGAAACCATCGTCAGAAACTATTGACCTTGGAATACATATAATATAATCTATATATATTTCTTCATTGATTGTTAAAAGAACAATGTATTTGCAAAAAATTATCACCGACCAACTTTTTTAATAAGGTTTGTATAATTTGTTAGTTCATATATACAATGACATTATTATATGTATTTTTTAGTAAGGACTGTGGGGCTCTTAAATTAAAAGAACCGAAACGTCTCCGAGTTTAGAACCAGCATACAGAGTCTTTTTTATTGACAGCTCCTGCCCATAATTATCCATCGATAATATTATTATTTACCTAGCAAACATTAAATATTAATATATTTTTTTTTAAGTTGTAAAATATAATTTTTTTAATTATTCAAAGAAAAAATTGATCTAAATATAAATGGCACTATATAATCGATTTAAAAAATTCCCTATTTATTTTAATTTTTCATTAATATCAAAGATTAGATTGTGTTTTCAAAAAGGATCATTTTATATGTATGATATGTAAATACGAACATGAATATATAATAAAATCTATTTGTGATTAATATGAGATGATGGTTTTTTTATAACTAATATGATATTTTAGATATTCATGTATTAAATATATAACATTGACCTCTTTGAATTTTTAATTTAGGCTAGAGTTAGTTAATATCACATAATAAAAATATTATATTTATTAATATCACATTGAAAGTGCCAAGAATAGCTAGTAACTTCAGCTATTTTTGTGTATACTGTATTTTTAGAATATTTACAATCAAACCCAAGCAGAAACAAACTTAACGTTTCATCTCTAAAAAATTAAATAAAATTGATTATATACATATTCAGGTATTTAGTCCTTGAATTACTATTTATATAAAAACATTCTGATTTAACAGATTTGAAATCATTTAGGATTTGACTGTATCGTTTTTGATTTGCATATTATCTGACGCCTTTTCTGTTTTTATTTTAAAAATAAATTTCCTCTCTTGTTTCAGGTGGAATTTTGTACTAGCAACGTAACTTCGTTTATACGTTTTAACCAAGAAGACGTAATTGGAAATAGTATTTACAATATTATACACCACGGTGACCACCGTCGCTTCAGCAGTTTGCTCATTCCTTCTTCAATAGGTATCTATCTAGGTATTTAAATTTATTTAAACATATGAATCTAAATAAGAAAGATGGAAAACAGAGTAATGACGTCACAGCCACCTGCCAATCCAACTCTCGATTTCGCACACTTTAAATCAAATAATCTCCAAAGACGAAAGTGAAACAAGTAAACGATTTAATTAAAATCAAAAGGAATTGAACTTATTACTTTTCATTTTATTTTATTAATGCATATTATTTTTTAAATATTAAAAAATAATAAATCGCATTAAATACTGTTAGACAATTATGAAAAACATTTGCGGGAAATTTTCTAAATCAAACTATATATATTTTTTTTTTATAATTTTATAAGAGGGATATTTAACGATTTAATAATAATTAATGATTTTGTTTGTTCTTGTAATAGATAATTGATTCCTTATTCTCTCCTTAATGTGAAAAAAATAACTAAACCTTCCCTATTTTCTAAAAAAAAAAAGGTAAGGATTATTTTATTGCTTACTGAGAGATTGGGGTATTGGTAAGGCAATGAATTTAATCCAGTAGCACTATTGTCGACTTTTAGAAGCTGATACTACCTATTAAAAAAAAAAAAAATTAGTGTCCCATTTAGTTGATTATTCATAAAGTTGGTTGTCTTTTCGTAAAATAGTTTCCAAATTCCCACTCCTCAAAATAAAAATTTCAAAATGGGCCAACAATTTTTCCTAACTAGATTTAGATTAAACAAAATTTGAAAGAGGATTTTTTAGAAGAAATTTTATATATATATAAAAAATTTCATTATTATTATTATTACATAATCTTTTAGAGCGCCTCGACATTTATTTAAAAAATTTTTACATTTTGAATTTCCATGTGATTTATTTAAAAAAATCTAATTTTGCGCATGGAGCAATTTTGATCAAACTGCTCCATGGTAGCTACGCCACTACGTCATATTACTTATTCTTATCTAACCACGTGTCTTTAGATAGAACAAGTTTTTTTTTTTCCAATTTTTTACACATTTTTCATAATCCAAATGACTTTTCATTGTCTGATCAATAAATTTGCATTAAAATAATTAAATATACACAACCGTAGACAAAAAAATCCAAAGTATTTTTTACAAATGATAATCTATTAAAATATTTAATAAAAAGTTTTATTTTAGTAAGAAAATTAACAAATGATTGATTCTTACATTTTAATAAAAACGACCTGAATCGATTTATTAAATATTTTATTATTGAGTTAGAAAGCCTCGGTTGCCACCTGAAAACTAATAAAGATAAAAATTAAAAGTATCATAAAGCGAGTTAATTTAGAAGCGTTTTCCGCACCAAGAAACTTGTTAGTCATTAAATTTCTAAGTTCATTATTTGAATCCACGTCTCTTAATTTTTTTTTTTTTTTTAACAAAAAAACGAAGTTTTCTACAGGGGAGTGTGTGAATATCTTTTAAATGATATCGTTTGGTTAAAATAAATTAACATCTGAACTGTTGAAATTGAGGGGCCTGGTATGGGAATGCTCAATTGTAGTTGGAGGACATTTGGCGATCGTCGGCGCCTCTACATTCCGCACTCAAGTTGAACAATATTTAATAACCAAGCTGATAAATTTTGCACGATGATTAATTACCGGATCTATGCTTAGATGTGTGTATTAAGCCCAGAAAGCTTAAGAGTAACTGAGGAAGCTCAGGGGCATCCCCTGGCCAAGGTTTCCTCGGCACTCAATCGCCGGAAATCACATTGACACTGACCCACATTACTCCCGACACCTCCGATTCCCTCCCGTTCAGGAAGAAATTCCCTTTCCATAAAACTATTCAACTGCTTTTAAAATAAATCGTGTCAATCTACTTATCAGTGCTTTTATCAAATTGATAAACATTCGAATCTTTATTTAGTTAAAGATAATTTCTTTTATGAATTTTTGTATTTGATTTTATTATACAGTGTAATTCCTTTAAAAGAAATTATCTTAGGGGAAAAAATATTTTTTAATAATACGTAATTATTATTCATAATGAAGGAAATGAAGGGTTAAAGGATTTTTTTAAGTGGGATTTAAATTTTTCTTGTAGAACAGACGGAGAGGCAGTGGCGCTTGAAGGGGAGGATATTTAGGGTAATTATAATTTATTATATTTTAGTTCCGGATTCAAATTTGAATTAATAAACAACTTTTTGTATAGTTTGGAGGGAAAGTGGTGTAGGTTTTCCGTGAAACATATTTATAAGTAAAAATTATTTAGAATATGTGAGGTTTTACTTGTAAATTAAAGAAATATTGAATTTCTAACTCAATATTTCCGGCTATAAACCCATCTTCATGAGTACATTTGACTGAGTGAATAAAGAGAGTAGATGCTACCTAAGTCTGGTAGCATCTACTCTCTTTTATTCACTCAGTCACTAGTACTCCTGAAGATGGGTTAATAGCCAGAAATATATCGAGTTAGAAATTCAATATTTCTTTCATTTACAACTTAGTGAAACCTCACATATTCTAAATAATTTCAACTTTTTGTATTAATAAAATCATATTAATATTTTTTTGTCCAAAAAGGGGGGGGGGGGCTCTAATAAATTGAGATTATCACAATTCCAAAAACTATCATTTTTACCCAATAATGGCTTTACTAGGAAATTAGGATTTGCTGATTTTTCGAAGTAGTCTCAACCTCAAAATATTTTAATTTAAAAATGATTGCTTTGAATGGATGATAATAGCCAGGTTGGATGGAATAAATACGATAAATTATTTTTTTTTTATTCCAATCTGGCTGCTATCCATCCAAAACACTCATCAACCCTTTTTTATTTTAAAATGACATCCGACAATCTTTTAAACAAATGATTGTATCAGTAAATATCTCTCATTAGCTCTAAAGTCTTTACTTAGTCCACTCACCCACCCTCTCCCTGTTAAAGCACTTAAGCTCCAAATCCTACTTCAACTATCTGATCTTCTGCAATGATATCCCACTGGGATATTCCAACGAGATACTGGGATTCTAAAGTTAGCCCTTAAAATATTGGTTGGGGAATAGGGAATATATCACTAAAAAAAAAAAAAGACTCGCTGGAATAGAAGTTAAATTTGTTGTCTTAATCGAGTGGATTTGATTCATATCACATTCTAAAAAATGTAATTAAATTAAAATCGGATTAAATAAGCATATAAGGGTGGTTGACATGTCATACATAATTGAACTAATGATGTCTGAATGACCATGTTGTTGAGAGACAAAAAATCACTTAACAAATTATATATACATTTTATTTCCCACTAGGAAAAATTCATTTTTTTTTTACATTAATGAGAAAATATTTTACCTACTAAAAGTTTTTGTGTAAAAAACTTTTCTCCGAGCCCTTTAGGCTAATATTTGATACCTGAAAGCCCTCATCTTGGCCTCCTTTCCGTCCCTTTTTTTTACCTTTAGAGGTAAACATAAAAATCTTAAAAAAAAAAAAAAAAATGATCAGGTCAAATATTCTTTTTCATGAAATTAATTTTTAAAGCTTTCGGTAAAAATATGGAAAAATTTATTGTTCTCGTTGGAATATTTTATCCGTTTTATTATCCCCTTTATCTTTTTACTCATAAATGACCTAGGTCATTAGAGTTCACCCACCTAGTGAAGGGCACAGCCCACTATTACAGCTACATACTAGTGTAGTTTTTTATTTTAGTTCTAAATAAATAAATAAATATTTTTATAGCCTTTGCAATGGGGGTTTTCAGCATCTAAAAAACCACCACATAGTTATACATAGTTATATATATATAAATCAATATATCTTTTAAGATTATGATGATGGCTGGGCAAAAATGGCGTCCATCCGTTTTCCCCTTTAGAAAATATTTCACCTTACTTATTAAGGTTGATCTCTGACTTACGGTGATAATTTCACTAGTTCGTTAGATAAAAAGAAAAATTTAGCGTCTCTAAGCGAAACATACTTGGAGAAAAAAGTAAGAAACAATTCGCGTATTTTATTTAATAAATGATATATATATATATATATATATATATATATATTTGATCTATAAAATAATATTTCATATCTATATACTCCCCTTTTTCCTTTGGGTTTAAATAGTAGCTAGTAGTTGTAATTTTTCATATATTAGTAGGCATTCTAACTGGGTTTGGTTAAGATCATCCTCAGAGTTATATAACCCAAAAAAAGAAAACATTAATAATTTTTAATTACAATATTATATTCGAAACAGTGAGTTAGCAGCATGTATAGATATAACCCAGTATACATCTAATGAGCTCTCAGTATAAATGGGTATTTAATACGAATCTTATCCAATTTGACATTCAACAAATAGATTTATATGAAATAAAAAAATGATTAATGTTGCAGTTGTTGTGTAATATAGCTCTAAGTGGGGTTTTAATCAAGTCCAAAATTGCAGCTTAGTGGACGTAATAATAAATAACATATAGACGACCTACAAATATACAAGATGTGGCTATTAAATTAGGGGACTGATGTTGTAAAACATTTTATTTTGATTTCATACATATTATTATCACCTTCAATATACACCCCTTCCAGGGCCGAACAAGGAGATTTTTTAGGGGGTGCAAAATTTAATTTGCCGCCCCTCCTTAAAATTTTCTATACAAAATTCATATGATTTTACCTTTTTTTTAGTAAATCTTTCTTTAATTGCCGCCCCCTGATATCTGCCGCCCGGGCCATGCACCCACTGCCCTCCTCTAGATCCGCCCTGACCCCTTCTCTATCCCTACAACTCCATGCGAATCTTCTATTGTTCGAAACAATACTGGAAGCCTTCTTCTAGAAGAAGATAGAAGCCCCACGGTACAAGTTCCAGTGAATAAGCCGGATGGTCTAAAACCGTGAGCCAAAAAAGCTCGAATGAGATTGTATACCTTTACTGGGTTCCTGAAGGTCAAACCATTAATCATCATTACTGCCTCTGAACTCTCTGTAAGAATAAGGAAAAAACGACCCGAATTGTGGAAGGACAACTCATGGGTTCTCCACCAAGAAATTCCAGCTCATTCCGCATTGTCTGTCAAGAGGTTTCTAGCCAAATACAACATCCCAGTGTTAGAACATCCGCATTATTCGCCATATCTTGGGCCGTGCGACTTCTATCTGTTTCATAAGGTGAAATCTGCATTAAAATGTACAAGATTTGAGTCTGTTGAGGCTGTGAAAAAAAGGGGCACGCGTCCTGAAGGAGCCGTCAGAAGACTTCCAGCACTGTTTCGAACAACGGAAGATTCGCTTGGAGCATTGTAGGGATAGAGAGTGATAGAAGATGAAAATAAGCAAATATGTATGAAATCAAAATAAAATGTTTTACAGCAGCAGTCTCGTGTGCCGCTTTTTTTTCACAGCTTCAACGTACTCAAATCTTGTTCCTTTTAAAGCAGGTTAGGAAAGAGATTTAAGTCACACCTTGTGTATTCTTTTCCTTTAATTATATTAATATTCATTGATTTTTCTAAAACACTTTATTTTGGCTCTTGTAGAAATTATGTTAGTTTCTCAATAAATTTATTGATTTACATAATTATTATTAAATTTTGATTTTTCCTTATTTTCCAATCTTCAATTTTTGATAACCCAATTTGAATTAACCGCAAATTTTTTCGTAATTGTTTTTGATCTGTCAACTTTGTATTATTTTGCTTACTTTAATGTGTGTTTTCTAAGCTTTGAATTATAATAATTTATCTTTCTAAAGTATTCTTAAGTGAAAGCATTTGTTCATTTTAAACTTGGACGCATGACATAAGTAAGTATTAATTAATTTGGTCTCAACTCTTAAATTCAATAATAAGAAATCAAACCCTTTATGACAAAAAAAAATAATTGTGAAAAGTAAAATTTCCTAATTATCTTAAAATTTTCTTCACAAATAGGTATTTAAATATCAATCAAAATCAACTTGGTCTATTTGTAATATTGCATCAAATAATTTCATAGTTTCAAAATATATTTGTTTATACAGTATATAATTATGTTTATACGAAATGGAAAATATGCCCTAAAGGAAAGTTTATTTATATCTATCTCTCAATATTTTTCTTCATTTTAGAGAAAAATAAATTTTTCATTGTTTTTAGTCTCGACAAATAATATATATTTCAATCAGGTCCATTCACTAAAAACAGACGTTAAAATTTAACATCGTTAATGGGTGTTGAAAAGTAAAGTAATAACATCAGCTTTAAATCTCTAAACCAAGTTTTAACAGCAACGTTAAGATTTTACTTTTTAGCACCAGCTGTTTACGATCCATATAAATGAAGATAACTATGTTTTCTTTTTATTTTAACAGCGGCGTTAACATGTTGCTTTTATCTCAAAGCCCTTACTTTTTGCCATTTTGATGCATTAAACACGGTGTTAAAATATTAAAGACATTCCCAGACATCACATTAATTTTTAACACTATTGATTAAATGGTAACGCTTTGCCATTAAAGTTTTTGCTTACAGAATAGCAATTTGAGGCAAGGAGGTGTTAAAAAGACTTAATCCTGATTTCAGATGTTAAAAGTTAGCGTTTTTGCTTAGAGAATAGATCTGAATAGCTGTTTCTTTTTTATTTAACTTTAATAAAATGAAATCTCTTTCTCTCTCTATTCAAATTAAGTCAATTCCCTTCGGCAAGTAATTTTTTTCTAGAATTTCAGTTCGTGTGACTTTGACGTCCAAGAATTAAACAAAAAAATCCATGAAATCAAGCTTTTCATATTGATTAAAACATATTGCGAATAAATAAAAAAAAAACTTCTGGCATTGTGCGTGTTACGTCAGCGATGCAAGGCGATTGCCTCATCGGCCCGGAGGACCACAATTCGACCTGTGAAAGTCTTGGACTTGGGAAACCCCGAATTGCCTTTCACGGCGACTAAAAACAATTCAGTGAACACTCGGGGTCGACCTTGCAAAACGGCATCCCCAATTTTTCACTGATTTTGTTTTAAACCCTGACTTGATTTATACGAACTGATTTATTTATTTTTTTCTGAAATTCAAATGCTATCTTCGAATATTATCCAACAAGGTTTCAAATATTTAAATGAATCATCTTGAAAATATAGGCATGTTTTTATTTATTTTAAAAGAATTATCTTTTAAAGAAATATTTCGTTAATCATTATATATACTCTAATCCAATTTTTACTTTCTCTACTCTATATATGAATATCAAGAGAGAGAAAGTATTACGATCATGTCAAAAATTCGATGTCGAGATTTTTAAAGGATATACATGTTTTGAGATCCCCCGAGTCCAAAAAAGTGGGTCTCTAAAATTGGTCGTGGACATTTTTAAACATGAGCTAAGAGGTTGAAATTTTATATTTAAGTTGGGCACCCCACTGAGGCGTGAAAATAATCTTTTGAACAAAATCGGCCAAAAAGTACTAGTACTTTACTGATGTACTTTTTCAGTTTTTTTCGATTTTCTCAAAATTCGCTCCAACGATTTTGGTTAAAATTAAAAAAATCTATTATTTTTTTCCATATTTTTTAAAATGTATATTCTCATTTTGCTCTCGAAATCTTTTGAAGCACCCTTTACTCTTGTACTTCATATGAAAGATTTTTTTGAAAATATTTTCAAGGGATGTTTTTCAAATTATTTCACTAGTGTAGGAAAGGTTATACAAAAATATTTTATTTTCTAGTTGAAAGAATATATATTATAATTTATTATTCCTTCAACTAATTATATATAAAATCTATATATTTCACCCTTTTTATTTTTTGGAGAAAACGAAATTTATTTATTAATTACTCATCTAAAATAGATATTTTTTAAATAGAGAGAGAAGGGTTTTTACCAAGTTCTTTATCACTTACATATATTGACGGAATGTTTTCTAAGTTTAAAAATAGAAGAAGAGATAAATAAAATAGAGACAGATTATTTTAAAAATAATTATCACATTTGAATTTGAATTATAATATCTTCTTAAAAAAAAAGTAAGTTAGATTTTGTTTGTTTATTTTTTGCGACGAGATTTAATTAATAGACAAACAAAAAAATACTCTTTATAAAATTTTATTAGATCGTTTTTTATTGCAGCTTACAAATTCTAATTTTCTAAAGCATGATACTAAGACAACAACGACAAACTGGTTTAAAATTACAATTTATTATTTTCAGGAGAAAAATTTGGAAACTTTTAAGAGCCCCTTATGCCGACCATGTGGTAACTGATTCTGACTTTCCTAGATGTTTACTCCACCACAAATCAATTGTTTTTAGCGGCGTACAATAGACACGTGTACAATAAATATTTTCTAAAATTTCATATTTATACTTGTGAATATTTAATTTGACCTGGATATCGCATGATAATTGATGACATAAAAGAGGTTCTGTGTTGGCTACAGCAGTTTATTTCATTTCAAACATGTACTTAAAAAAAAAACTTGTTGTTATTTATTGTTGTTTAAATGAGAGAATGCAATTAACATTTGAATGAATGCTTATGCTAGAGTGTATGAGTTCGGACGGTAATTTGAGGACTGTTTGGACAGGCTGGTCGACGGAACCCACAAACCACAATCGATCGTTCATTCTTCGGCTCCTGGAGAAGCCGCGCGAAGAACAACCTCAAGAACCTAGCAGATACCAAGAAATGCAGGTGAGCAGATTACCTGTCATTATAAGGACCTGGATTGACAAAGCTCAAACCGCCTCATCTTGGTTCTAGATCTCGTCCATGTCGGTGACTTATACCATGGGAACATCCACCTCGGACAGATCATTGTCCCCGGTATCACCGCTACTTGGTGACGGCAACAATCACGGCAACAATTGTCCCCGAGATAAATGCTTACTCTGTGTGGCTCAGCGTGTGAGCTCCCAAACAAAAACCATAACAGAAGCATTGACAAGCCCGACATCAACAAATGTCTACAATCAGTTCACCACGAAACTTGACATCAACGGCAAAATTTTAGGCGTGGATATTTCAAACGTATCACCTCAAAACGCCGCGCTTCTCTCCAAGGTGCTTATTCACCACCCAAATCATCACCGCCGATTAACATACACATTATTAATAATGCATTTATTGCTTAAGAGAAAAGTCACTAATGATCATTACTTTCGACAAATCACACTTTCCTCATTTTTTTATTTTATTTTTTTTTTTTTTTTTGTTATTAATTTCGTCATTCATTTGGACCTTAAATTTTGACGACTCGGACATGTTCATATTTTTTTTTCTCTCTTCCTACTTATAATTAGTCACGCTCACAGAACCCAACTCAACAAATAATACATTATAAACAAAAACCATCTTTATCAATGCCAATCTGATTGTATTAAAAAATCTTTTTTTAACAATGCCAACAAGTATAATTTTTTTAAATAAAAAAAAAAACTGTTTATTTGAAAATTAATAATTTAATTTAAAAGGAAGAGGATAAAGGGAGCCAAATATAAGTCCTCGTGCTCTGAAACGTTTCGAATTCTATTCAATGAACGTTTAAAAAAATTAAGTCATAAAGGTTTTATTATAATAAAATTTACTTTTTATATTATTTTGAAGGAAAAATTATTTATTGTTTTGATATAAATTCAATTAATATTATTCGAAAGTTTTAAGTATACAGAAGACAATTATTTAGCTGTCACTGTCCTTTTCCTTCCAAATCGTCATCTCAGCCATCATCTCTTAAATTAATTAAATAATTTCATAATTACTATTCTCTTAAGGTGGCTACACACGTAACTGCAAACTTGACTAGCATGTACGTGCAATCTTTTTGTACAAGCAAACTGTGCATCGAGCATTTCTAGGAGCATTTTAATTGTGCAAGCCGCTTGATGCTCGATTGAATTTTAATCATGCACAAGCATATTTGCGCAAGCAAGACTCTCCGCTATTTTATAGATGTCTTGACATTTGATATTTATTTAATATATATTAATTCAATTAAAATATTAACATTTATTGTGTCTCTGTTTAAAGCAAGTGAGTATTTCTTGTTATTTTCGAAAAAATAACCTCCCGAGTTTGACATTTTTAGGTTAATTTTCGACATAAACTGTTTCTTGCACAAGCATACTTCTGCCGTGTGGCCCTGTAGGTAATTTGTACATGCTTGTACAAAAAGATTGCACATACATGCTTGTCAAGTTTGCAGTTACGTGTATAGCCGCCTTTAAGTTTTCTCGTTTTTGGACTTTAAAAGTAGGCCTAACAAAAACAACATACATCAAAATTTTATTAATCTATCAATAATATTTTATGAAAACATGTTTTTACGCATTTATGGATTCTAGAACTGTCCGTTTGGGGATATAGAATACTGATTTCTTTAATCGAATATAAAATGCGCTGTAACAGAAGTAATATGCGCCAAAAATGAATAAAATTTACTTGAATTATATATATTTTTTTTCTCTTTTGATAAATTTATATTATCAATATTTATAAAGGAAGGAGTGACTTGAATAATGATTCACCCAAAAGTGGGTCTTATATTAATGATATTTGAACATAATAGATTAAATGAACCTTATGTTCTTTTTGTTTTATCTTATGTCGAAAGTTTTTAAAATATTTTTTTTTTATCTTAAAAATGCATTGAGTAGAATTAGGACCTAATTTTTCCTGTGTGGGTGATGATTAAATTAACGTCATATATTTTACGAAATGTACTTAAAATCAGATCAACCTTATCCTTATCTCTCAGCTTGACCCCTTTGCGATATGCAGAGCTATTGTCTTAAAAGTCGATCAGTCCTTTCTTTGATAGTATGGCATTATGATGATGTTACAGTCTGAATTTACTGGACGGTCGCTTTTTGATTTCTGCGCAACGGCTGGAGATATTGAGGCCGCCTCGAGACATCTAAAGCAGGCTCTTGACACTTCATCACCCTCCGTGACTAAGTTTCATATCCGACCTCCGGGATTACCACCGTCTTCATCCACCACATTGATGCTTTCCACCAAATCAAAGAGTTTTAAATTTTCGCCGGAAGAGGAGAAGCAGGGGCTGGTGCCTTATATTATGGCCACTCATAGTATCGTAACGTAAATATTAAATTCCTTCTATTAATTTTTTTTTTTTTTTTAATTGAATGAGATATTATATGACTTAATTTTTCCTTACAGGGATGAATCCACTGGCGATTGTGCATCCACTGCAACTTCGACGAACAAATCATCTTCTAGAGGACCTGGAAACAACAGCTCGTGTGCCGTTGACCCCCACACGTTACTCAATGGTGGCTTCGGTACGTTCGATTTAGACTTCGAGCTGACGTCCTTGAGTTCCGAGTGGAATTCCTCCTTGGGGGACCTCGGCGCCGCGTCGATGCCCTCTCAGCATCAGCCCGTCCTCATGCACGGTGCATATTTCGAACAAACACCGATAGTTAGTTGTTAGCAACAATTTCCAACTTCTCTGCTATACACGAAGCAGAGACCCAAGAAGAGGCCGAGTCATATTCCCTCCTTTGTTTTTAATTCACTTGAAAATCACGTTAAAAGATCATTTGTTTCTTATTTGAATAATCTGGGAAATTATACTCCGAAAAGCCCGGCCTCATCAGTTGGATTTAAAAATTTTTTTTAATGTTTTTAAAAATTATTCGCATGAAAAACTATCAGTGCACAAACATCAATATGATAGATTAAAAAAAAGAATGTTCAATTTTAACAAAAAAAGGAGCAATAGATAGGAAAGGAGCGTGCAGCCAGGTAATCAGTCTCCACGAAATTAAACTCTCTGTTAAGGAAACAGTTTCGGCTTTATCTCATTAAAATCGAAACTGTTTCCTTAACAGAGAGTTTAATTTCGTGGAGACTGATTACCTGGCTGCACACGCTCCTTTCCTATCCATTGTTTAAATACAACAGCCACTTTATTCCTTCAAAAAAAGGGGCTTTATTTTAATTTAAAAATTTAAAAAACTCTGCTTAAGTCACTTTTTCTGCCTTCCTCAAGTAAGTTTTTAACAGACTTGACCTGCCAAGATGGCTCCTTTTACAATAGTATTTTTGAATTTCCAACGTAAGCATTGGCAAAATTTAGAAGGGAAAATTATTAATGATATTACCTAGTCTTAAAAAAATTTTAACAGCAATTTGCGATTTAATCGAAATGTATTTTTTATTAAATTAATTGAAATTTATTAAACTTTTAACCTTTCTAAATAAATTTAACACAAATACAAATCATTTTATAAAATGATAGAGAAGGATGTTGATAATTAAAACTTGGGGATGATTACCAGGCCAATTTATTAGGATCTTCGTTCGTGACCAAAGGTTCAACTATGCAAAGAAAAATGAAAATTTAAATTGTGATTTTTGATTAATATATGATTTTTACATATAGACGCGTGGAATGTAGTCAGCTAAGGAAAATAAAAAACAAATTTATTCTGTCGACGTTTCGCGCTCTTCCTCGGGACAGTCTAAGTGTCAAATATTACAGATGGTAGTGACTAGATAGTCGGTATTTTCAACAAATACATTGTTAATGTTTGTTAAAATTATTTAATGATGTCTGTAACATTTGACACTTACTGCCCCGAGGCTCGATGGGCGCCCGAAACCTCGAGAGAATAAATTTGTTTTTTATTTTCGTTTCCTTGGCTGACTGCACGCATCTATATTTAATACTCACAGCCAGTATAATAATTATTTATGATTTTTACTTAAAAATAGTTCACAGTTTAATAAAATTTTCAATATCTTTTAAGATATTTAAAAAGATACTAGGTTTTTTTTTTTATAACTTGACAAAGTATATTTATTTAGTACCACATCAATATATACTTGTATATATATATATATTTCAATAGTACTTTAAAAGACCAAAGATTAAGTGACCTAAAAGTAATTTTTTAAAATCTTTTAAATAAAATAAACTTATAAAATGCCTGTTCTCTTTCAGTAAATTTCAAGTTTTACCCCTACTGCTCCCTCCCGATTTATATAAATATAATAAATCTTGAAACGCCTTGGATGCAAATCGGTAGAAATTTTTTTCCATAAGAACATTGAGATAAACCTAGGCGTTTCAAATGATCATGAACGTGTCATGTGTAAAATGAACGTAAAGTTCTCTCGCTTATTTTTTGAGAATCATAACAACAAAATAAGCGAGAGAGTACTTTACGTCAAAATTTACACATAATACAATTTATATATGTATTGTATCCGTATAACTAATTCCGGGAACCATAAGGCTGAACGCACACCAAATGAGCAAAAACGTTTTGGATTAATCGTTCCTAAAACTGTTTTTTTTTTTTTTTTTTCAATGCTTTTCTATGGATCAACGCATACCGAAGAGGCAAAATACAATTGGACATGATTCGACATCATCGAACAAAATGTTTTGCCATTGAGCGTTTTGCTCTTGGACAAAACATTTTGTCCGAAAACGTTTTTGATCAATTGGTGTGCTTTGGCATTGAGCAAAACGTTTTGTTCGAAAACGTTTTGCTTAATTGGTGTGCGTTCAGCCTAAACAATGCTGAAAGACAGGATGGGACATTGAAATTGATCTGAAACGTCTCAATTGATTGTTAAACGGCATAGGCGTAACTAGGAAATTTGGCTGGGGGGGGGGGCAGATTTGTCCTTTCATTATTCTATTTGAATATACTACTTCTACCCTAGATCTAGATTAAAATAACACAAGTCCTGATAGGCCCAGATAGGCCGAACTGAAAGAGAACACCTCTCGAATATTAAAACACTTTATATAAAGATATTTCCGTCAAAAATTTAAATCTATTTATATTCTAAATACTATGCACTTTTCATGAATAAAGAACAGTAGTACTACATAATTTACAAGAAATTATCTCATTACCTAGCTATAAATAAAGATCAAAAATGATTAATCTCAAATTAAATTCATATACCAATTTAGGATGAGAATGTGATTGTATTTTCATAAGCTAGTTATTTAGATTCCCTGTTGGTAAAGACGTTTTACCTGTAATTAGGGTTAGAGCAGAGCAATTACCAATATAAAAGTTATAAGACATGTTCACTCCTAAATTGACACATCTTTAAATTTAGTGATATAATTGATACTGTTATTATTATCATCATTATTCAGAGATTTTCTTTTTATCTTCTTTTTTTCTATCTCACATTATCTATTTTTTCTTTAATAAAATATTTTATTGACTTGCCAATAATATTGGGAATTGAGATTTATGTGTCATAGAACACAACAGAATTAGTGACTCTATATAAAAAATGAAAGTGAAGCTGCTACACTTTTGAAGAAGAAACAAACCCTTCGAAATCAATTCTACATTTTTAGATAATATCTAATTTTATCGTATTTCAGATTAGACAATCGCATTCTCCCACATTCTCAACCCAAATTACGGTATCTTAATTTTGACTCTTTTATTCATTTCTTTATTTGATTAGGTCCATATATTTATAATTTAAAGAAGTTATGAAAAGTTATTATTTTGAATTGGAAATTGTTATCTTTTCTTTATCTCAGCTTTGATAAGATGATAAGAACCGTTGCTTCTCTATGTTTTAGGTTCGCCACAAACGTCGCCGCCTGTGCAACCTTCCCAACCATTCGCGCCCTTTTCGCCTACTGTTCCCGATGCCTCGTGTGAACAAATTAGTCAGTATTTTCTTTTTTTTTTAATATCTAGCATAAAATAGATTTAATGAATCTTTATTTTTTTTTATTTGATTTCTTAGCTATTTCCTTATTTTAGTTATATTTCTTAAATTTTTCCTATTTAAATGCACCTTGAATACAACTTATGGCCCCCCATTCAACGAATGTCTTGGTTATTTTTTAATCTATGAATAAAATTCCCTGCACATATAAATAAAAGAGCCTTAAATATAGCATGTGTTAATAAGTGAAAGAAGGCTAATATAGGGTACCCTAAGCTTAAAATTCTTATTATTAAACCTAGCTGACTAAGAGTCGATAACGCAATAATTTTTTTTTTTTTTTTTTAAATATGAATATATAATCAATTAAATAAATCTAATAATTTATCAAATATAAATGTTTACAATAAAAATAAAAATAACTTAATATAATATTAATATTAGAAATTTTTCTTAATAAGATTAAAACAAAATTTAAACCCAAGGTCATTTCCAAGATTTTATCATAATCTATGTTATCTTTTTAGTTATGTGAAATTTTGACAAAAAATTTGAAATCTAAAAAAAAATGTCGGCACCGGAATTTAAGCATTATTATATTAATAAATAACGCTGAATTTGGGCTTAACGAGGGGTTCATTATCTTAGAAATTGTATCTTAACCCTAACTTGAATTTAATTAATATTTCTTTCATTATTTAGAAGCCTGGGCGGTGATCCTGAACGTATGTCCAGGAGCCAGATAATTAGATTTCACTTCTAATGAAAGAAGTTTATTTTAATTACATCATTAAAGCAGACACTGAAGATAAAACAGAATGAGAGAATCTCTGGCATAAATTTTTTTATAAGTAATATGATCATTTATTCAAATGATTTATTCTTAATTTCAGAATCCGAGCCCATGGCTATACATCCGTCCGAAAGCGGACGGCTCAGAGATTTGCTCATGAAACGAGAGAAAACTGAAGAAGCCACTACCTCCGCCAATATTAATGACGATTCAAATAAAACGCAAAATCCAATTTTGAAGAATCTTCTGAATCAGGAGGATGGTGTCAATGATGGCGCTGATGAAGCCAGGAAAGCTCTCGGATCAGCGTTATCAAGTGTTTCTGGTCTCTCGAATAATGACGGTGCAATAGCTGGACCGTCTTCATCTGGTTTGAATCAAATGCATGGGCTTGATGGTGATGATCGTCCTCAAGAGAATGACTTACTAATCAAAGTGAGCTAAAAATTCTTTAATTTTAAATTAAAACTTTACTAAACTGGGGGTATTTTTTTTTATTTTATTATATTATATTTTGTAGCTACTCAACGATCGTTCCGATGAAGAAGACATTGAGAAACGATCGAGTTTGAAGTCAGGAATGTGGCATCAATTGCTTAAGAAATCACAAACGACGTTATCATCAGCCTCGAATAATTCAGACCCTTTATTAGAATCTCTTCGATTTACTTCGGCTTCTACTACTTCGCCACCTTCTGTCACTACACCCGAGCAGCTCACGGTTTCTACACTAATTGGAGGACCTACGAGAAAGCGGCATTCCGAAGACGGAAGTGACGCATCTCCGGCTTCAACATCGGCTGACGCCGAAGGTCCTTCATCAAAACGACACTCGCCGTCATCTGCTCACCGAGATCGAAAAGATAACGAGGTATTTGTCAATTATTTAATCAAATTTTTCAAATTAGAAAAGTGTTCTGCACAACTATTTATTATTAATGAAATAAATAATTTAAGTAAACAAAAATCACTTTCTTGAATCAAGTATTTAATAGTTTAATATAAATTACTTCTTACGCTAATTTATAAATATCAGATCATTATAAATTTCCTACTATAAATTTATCAGATGATAAGATTGATAAAAAATAAATTCCGTAAAAATAAATTACTGATAATTATCCAAAATCTGTAAATATTTTTAAAAATTTTTAATTAAAAAATTGTAGTTTTCTTCTTGGTCCTTTGAATTGATAATATAAATAAAACAAATTTTCTTAAAAAAATAATGGTTTTATATTTCAGAGCATTTTTGGACATCTGGCGCAAGTTACACTTGTTTCGACACAGTGAGCTGCCGTCTTCAGAGTCAATTTAACTACAAAGAATACATTAAATTAATGATATAAATATTACAAATAGTTTTTATTTATTATATTAAAAACTATATGTAATATTTAAAATTAATGATATAAATATTACAAATAGTTTTTATTCATTATATTAAAAACTATATGTAATATTTATATCATTAATTTAATGTATTCTTTGTAGTTAAATTGACTCTGAAGACGGCAGCTCACTGTGTCGAAACAAGTGTAACTTGCGCCAGATGTCCAAAAATGCTCTGAAATATAAAACCATTATTTTTTTAAGAAAATTTGTTTTATTTATATTATCATTTACTTTCTTGAAGTGACCAAGAAGAAAACTACTGATTTTTAATTTAAGTAAATATTTTTTACTTTACTATTTTTAATAATTATTATAAAATAGTGTTAAAATTCAAGTCGGAAGAGACAGTGGTGGATTAATGCAATTTTGTCGGGGGGGGGGGGTTATTTTTTTATTTTATTTTTTTTTTATTTAAGGACTTTGTAGGCATCTATGGCCATTTAGATTGAAATTAAAGAGCGAAAATCATAATTTCTTTAGATTACTAGTTTTTATAACTGTTTGAATTTCTTCTCGGGGGGGGGGGGGCGATCGCCCCCACCGCCCCCCCCCCCCCTCTTAATCCGCCCCTGTGAAGAGAATGTTTTGTGTATAAAATTCTAAAAATTCGTAACTGTCAAAAATAAGCTTAAACTAAGCTTTAATTTCAATTCTCAGTCACTAGGCACCGGTAGTGTTAAAATTTAGTGGTAAAATATAAAATATAATCCTAAATTCCAAAGCTCTACTAAATTTTCGATTTATCATTTTATGTACTAAAACTTTCAAACGCTTATGTTCTTTTGTACGTAAATATTCTACTTAATGTGGTGTTTAATGACAATTTGAGAAAGAAAAAGCTAAATTTTCAGCAATTTTTTATTAGTTTACAAGGCAATATTTCCAAATATTTCAGAGACTTATCGGCACTCTTTCACTGGATCTATATTAAAACAAAAGGGGACATTTGTGAGAATCTACAATAATGACAATTCCTTGCACACTTGTGAAGAAAATCATATACTTTAATATGATGTATGTTTATGTATTTTCTCGCCTACGTATATATTTATAAAAAAAAAAAAAAAAAAAAAACAATCAGGATATGATACTTTTTAACTTTGTTCCCTGCCCCTAAGTAACAATAAAAAAACAAAAAGAAAACGGCCATCAGTCTTCAGTCTTGCCCATACACGTTCAGTCAAAACGCTAATCAGCTCAAATACTGTCAGTATGATTGATCGTGTAAGGGCCCCTTAAAGGGGCAAAGCTGCAAACAGGGTGACAGGTAGCTCGAAAATTGGACCCAAGATGGCGGCTGCGAATTCTCATCTTTATTCAGTTTTAGTCCCAGGTCTGGTCAAAATAAAATAGTGTTCCCTACCCTCCTGCTTTTTTTGAAATTTGAATTCAGATTCATAATATATACATTTTCTATTACAAATGTTGATTTTTTTCTTATTACTAAAAAAAATGGAGAAATTTTACAAAAAAAAAAAAAAAGTTGAATGATATGAGTTTCTCCGGATTTTTTGGATATCTTAGTTGGCAGCACTGTAGTAAAGTGTTCATTCACTCGTGCACATCTATTGTGCACATGCCAAGCTTTTTAACTGTAATTAACTATCAACACTACATAACTTACATTCTTCCTACACTAAATAAAAACTAAAAATTGTATTTTTTATAAAAATACTTTTTTTTTTCTTTTCAGAATCTTTATGAAAAAAATAAAATGCTAGTTATGTTATTGGCACAAAAAACGCCGCCAAGTCCCGTTATTCCAGCCATTTCTCCTTCTGTGATGATGGAAACCCCTCAAGAAAAATTGGATCGGCAAAAACGGGAGGTAAGTTTCTTAAATAATTCTTAAATTATTAAAACAATATCTTCTTTTTCAAAAACAGATTTTTTTAGAAATGTTCAAAGGTCTTTAGGAGTCAAAGCCTTCACAATGTTATCATAAATAAATTATTTTTTCTGCTTAACTATTGACTTATTGTATTTGTTAGAATGTTTCTGCCTTTCATTCCATGGCCTCCGTCAGGTCAAATTCAGATATATTCACAAAAAGCTTTTGTGTTTTGTATCCCATTTGTATAAACAAAGTTCACTTAAATTCTAACATGGCTTATATGGGATAAACAAATATGTCAAAGGTGAATTTTTTTAAATTTTTATCGGGCCTTAAAAGATGTACATTTCGCTTTGAGGCGATAAGCAAGAGGTTCATGTCGTATGTTAGTTTTTTACTTTGAACTAGGTTTATAAAATCTATTTAATAGCTTTCGTAAATTTTTTAATTAATAAATTCAGTAAATTCTTTTGAATAATTGGATATTATTCAAAATTTTAAATTCATTCAGCTAACAAAAAACTCCAATAAAATTTCCTGACTTCCTCAGGCTTTTAATACAAATTATATATATTCAAAATATAATAAAAGAACTAGTTGTTACTTGATGGCTGGATATTATGATATGAGGATGAGTTACAAGGGCAGCCAAGGCGAAAAATAAAACAAAAATCTATTTTTTGTCGACGTTTCGAGTGCCGATCGCACTCTTCATCAGGACAAAATGATGTCAATTCGTCAGGTCGTTTGACATGGCAGTGTAGCAACGTTTTAACCAATTTACATTAACTTGAAACGACCTCGAAATACTAGAGTTTTCAAGTAAATGTAAATTGGTTAAAACGTTGCTACACTGCCATGTCAAACGACCTGACGAATTGACATCATTTTTGTCCTGATGAAGAGTGCGATCGGCACTCGAAACGTCGACAAAAAATAGATTTTTGTTTTATTTTTCGCCTTGGCTGCCCTTGTAACGCATCCTCATATTATAATAAAAGAATCTGATAATATAATTTCAGTTAAAATTTAAAATGTGTTTTTGAATTTAACTAGAGTTTTTATTTGTTAAATGTTAAAATTACCTTTTTTTTTTCAACATTTTGAAGTCTTCTAAATCTAATGACTGATACTGAACTAGTTTTCGAAAAGTTCAAAAAAAAAAGTAATTTTAATAAATAAAAAATTCAGTTAAAATCAAAAACAATTTGTGTTTCAATCCATGGATAAATTATATTATCAATATAATTTCTTAAAAGTGTAAAATACACTTGCATATGTATGGATGAAGGAAAGACGGGATGTCACCCGGAGGATTTTAGTCCTATTTTTTTCATTTTTTATAAAATTCTTTGTGTTATAGTTTAATGGGCATGATTTAATGTTATTTTACATATTAAAATCTATTACTTAAAGTAATTTCTCCTAATTTTATTCTAATAATAAAGTTCCCTGGTATATATTGATTACAAATTACATAATTATTTAAGAACATTTTTACCTTAAAAAGCTGATGTAAATTTTCCTTTATTTTAAATTTGAAACCTTTTCAAGGTAATATATATATATATATATATATATAATATAAATAATTATAAATAATATGTAATTATGTCATTCGTAATTAATCAATATACACTTATATTATTAGAAAAAAATTAAGAGAAATTACATTCAGTAATAGATTTTAATATAACATGAAATCATGCCCATTAAACTATAACACAAAGAATTTTATAAAATAAGCTTGACAAAAAGATAATCCTCTTGTATTTTTGATTTTTGTAGGCCTTGATAATGTCCCATTATGAGACTTTGAAACTGATTGCACGTTGGTTGACCAAAAAGCTGAAACAAAAATTAAAATTGTGATTTTGAAAAATTACATAGTAATTTTGTTTAAGAAAATATTGATATATAACCTAGATATATCCTGTTTTTCCTTCATCCATACATATGAAAATGATCTATACACGGCAAGAATTCTCAAATTTTATGTAAACTACATGATCATTATAAGAACCTCATATTTTCGAGAACTAATATGCTTTTATTAATTCAAACAGACGAAAAGGGCGAGTCGATCGATGGATTTGCAGGGAGCATCTACCCTTTTCGCTTATTTAGATTGATAAATAATAAAAGCGTTGTAATATTCGATTTCAACATTACTTAATAGACCAATATATGATATATATAATTCCTCATTACTAGGGCTCGGATTTATAGGCACTAAAAATCTTCAAAATAGGCAGGCAACTAAGCACTAAAAATTATTAAAATAGGCACTTAAAAAGGCATTTATTGTAAAAATAGGCACTAAAAAAGGCACTTGAAAGGTATTATTTAAGAAATAATATAAAAAAATTTAAAAAATTGATGTCTTATTTTTGGTGTGACTGGTCGCATAGCACACAATTTTTTCTTAATTTCGGTAATTCTGTACTTGTTTGCCAGAATATAAATACAAATCAAATTTTTAAGTACTAATTTTTAAAATTTTACATTAAAAATAAATTTTTTTTTTTAAAGTATTTTTTTTTTTTTTTTTTCAAATCTCGGGAGGGAAGGGGGTAATTACCCCCTTTACCCCCCCCCCCCTTGAAATATTTTCTTGATAATTCAAAAAAATTTTAAATTTAGGCTATGTATAGCTCGTAAAAAATTGAAATTGGCTATTTGAACTTGAAATAGGCACTAAAAAAGGCATTTATAGATGAAATAGGCACCAAAACCCAGAATCAGCCAAAATAGGCATTATAGGCACTAACAAATGCCTCTTATTTTATTCAGAATTTTATAAAACGTATACATATCATATTGGCCTAAATTTTAAGCCATAAATTAAAAAAAGGCAAATAGGGCGAAATCCGAGCCCTACTCATTACCTATTATATTTTTACTTTTAAGGCTGAAAGCAAACTAATTGAGCAAAAATGTTTCGAACGAAACGTTTTGTCCAAGAGAAAAAACGTTTTGTTCAATGCCAACGCACACCGATCGAGAAAAAACATATTGTTCAATTATGTCGAATCATGTTCAATTGTGTTTTGCCTCCTAGGTGTGCGTTGACCCATAGAGAAGCATTGAAAAAACAGTTTTAGGCACGATTAGTCAAAAACATTTTTGCTCAATTGGTGTGCGTTCTGCCTTGAAAGTATTGAATAAAAAAATAAGGAATTATATATATCAGCCTAATGGCTACTTGCTTAAAAAAATTTATATTATATTTTTCGATAAAGGACTCCATGGTGACTAATTTTGTGAAAACCGGAAAAAAAGAACTCAAAACGAGTATATCCGTCAAAATCTCAACATCGAATTTTTGAAATTGATCGCCTCAAAAATTAAAAGTTGTTTTTATTTAACAACGCTGAACCTCTAATTACTTTCTAAATTATATTTTATATATATCCCCCCCGGGGCAAGGAGCCGGGGGGGCAGGCCCCCGGCACCCCCAGCGCCCAGTTTCTAAGATTCGACGCCTCCGAGTGACACACTTTCTATCTTTTTCAGGACAAATGGTTTTCTCGTTTCCCCTCAACTATATTATTATTATTTTTCTTCAATTTTCTAGACCGCAGCCTGGAAGAATTAAGAGCACCACAGAAAGCGGAGAAAAAAAATTCAAAAAAAAAAAGAACGCGAAACCCACCGAATCGAGAGGAAAAAACAAAAAAAAAAAAAAAAAGCACACCCGAAGTTTCCGAACAAACAGAGAACAACTCGACAAAAACAACCATTAGGGAAGACCCCCACAAAAAGAGAAAACCCAAACAAAGCAGGGGAACACTATATGTGTGTGTGTGTTTTATTTATTTTTTTTTCTTTTTTTTGAAGGCGGCTGCTTCTCGCCAAGGAGTTCAACAAGGTCAGACTGCTGCTCAACAACAGGTTCCTCGACCAGCCTCAGGCGGTCACCCAATGCAGCTCGGTCCTTCAACAACAGCTACTCAACCGAGTAGGACTCAACATACTGCTTCGACCATGAATAACATGCTTCCTCATGTTGGTGCTGCTGCCCCAATTGCGAATGTAGTTTCTACTAATAATACCACCTCTGTGGTTAGTCACTCGACCTCAAACCTTGGGAATATGCTTGGCGTTAATTCGGGTACAGATTCTTCTAATTTCTGGGATACCTCTAGTACGTCAACAATTCCCACAACCTCAATGCAGACTACAACTTCAAACCAAACAGACTTATTTCTCAGTTCTATTCTGGATGATATTGTGGAAACAGAACCAGAACCAGAAACACATTCATCCGGTAAATTTTATTTCATTTTTTTTTCCTCTCTTGTAAAATGAGATTTTAATTTTTTTTTTTTTTTTTTTTTCTTCAGACTTATCTCTAGAACAGACTGGTTCAACATTTGGTAGAGGTTTAAATGAAAGTCAAGCAATTAATGAAATACAAAAGAAACTGATGCAATCAATCGAAACTGTTGTAAAAGTGTCTCCCGCGTTAACACCTACAGACACAATCACTGAAGCATCAAAATCAATGCCACCGGCCTATGCTGCACCTCAAGTAAGTACTAATAGAAAAGTTATATATTTATATTCTTATCTTTGACTGAACGCACACCAATTGAGCAAAAACAAACAAAAACGTTTTTGACTAATCGTGCCTAAAATTGTTTTTTCAATGCTTTTCTATGGGACAACGCACACCGAGGAGGCAAAACACAATTGAACATGATTCGACATCATTGAACAAAATAACCTGAAGTAATTGTTTTGTTGAATTATCAAATTTCATCAGTGTACTTGGTATATGGACCCTGTTACGCATTAGTTTGTCAAGCGCCAAAAAATTAAAAATTGAGTTAAGAACGGAATATTGTTTCAAATGCTTTAATTAATAGTATTTTTTATGAAATATGTCCTAAAAACATTTATATTTAATGTTACTTGCACAATTGACAAAAAAAAATCATATATAATCTAATTTGCTCTTGGACAAAACGTTTTTGCTCAATTGCTGTGCGTTCAGCCAATTTTAATTTTAATTTAAAATTTAAAATGTTAGTTTGATTTTAAAAACGAACTACCCAATAATTAGCTTTTTCCAACCTCTTAAAAGGCAGAATATGATATTTTCAAGATGATAAGGAATAAATCCCAAAGAAGAATGCAGCTAATTTTATTTCATTTAATTTTAATAAAAATCACTTGCTGACGTTTCGGTTCGGGTTTGAACCATCATCGGAGCTACAAACATGGAAAATAACACAAAAGATGTTTTTTGTTTTACAGATCATTTGAAAAGACCTAATAAATTAATTAATCATACCTGTGATTTTGTCTTTATGTTTTTATACAATACATTCAAACTATTATGGAGGCAAGGATAGACTAGGCTCTATTTCCTGCCACTACACAAAGATATTTTGAGATTATATTCAACTATTTTTTATATTATAATATTAATTTGCTCTATCCTTGCCTCCATAATAGTTTGAATGTATTGTATAAAAACATAAAGACAAAATCACAGGTATGATTAATTAATTTATTAGGTCTTTTCAAATGATCTGTAAAACAAAAAACATCTTTTGTGTTATTTTCCATGTTTGTAGCTCCGATGATGGTTCAAACCCGAACCGAAACGTCAGCAAGTGATTTTTATTAAAATTAAATGAAATAAAATTAGCTGCATTCTTCTTTGGGATTTATTCCTTATCATCTTGAACATAATACTACAGCTATAACAAATTTTCAATCAATATGATATTTGTGATTGCGAGGCGTTTATTACGATTTGTAATCTATTTTGCAATATAAGTAAAAATAACCTTTTATATATACCGGGTGGGCCATTAGTGCTCTGACGGAAGATTGTGGGCTTATTAACGGACATTTTAAAATTTACTGATCGCACATATGTGGGGCCTTTAGGGCTACAAATTAAAAATATATTTTGTTCCAATTGCACCTCATATACAGGGTGGTCCATATCAAAGTTATGTTTTTTTAAATGGAACGCCCTGTATATTATTGCATATTTGAATTCTACGGCCAATTTTAGTATGAGTTTATGTCATGCAATGTATTCCAAACCAAACCGTTTAGCCGCAAATCGGCTTTAGTGAAAAAACTGCTGTCTGAAAAATTGAATATCTCGCGAACCATAAACTTAGGGACTGTTCTTTGGGATGTTACTAAGAATGAAATGTACTAATGAAGGCCAGATGGGGAACCCGGAATATTCTTATGTTGGGAGATATGGTCATACAATTTGGAAAATTTCAATCATGGATAACTTCATTTTTTCAAATGGAACATGCTACTTTTTTATGCCATGGGACGTGAAATTCAATTATCTTTCAGCTGATATAAGGTTGTCTATATCTATCTTTGATAGTTTTCTTTTTATTCCAAAATATCTGATAACGAATAAAAAAAATTTTTTATTATAGACAAAATAATTTAAAAAATCCAAACGCAAAACAAAATTGTAATAAATGGACAAATTATGCTAAATATTCGAAAATGTCTTTAAATTTCCCTTAAAATAATTTATTTGAACTTCTCGAAAATAAATTAGGGTTATGTTCAGGTTAGGAGGTGCGCCATCTTGTTGATAAATCATAACCCGAATTTGAGCAAGCAGGACTTTGAGAAGTTGTAATAAATGATTTTAAGGGAAATTTAAAGACATTTTCGAATATTTAGCATAATTTGTCCATTTATTACAATTTTGTTTTGCGTTTGGATTTTTTTAAAAATTATTTTGTCTATAATAAAAATTTTTTTTATTCGTTATCAGATATTTTGGAATAAAAAGAAAACTATCAAAGATAGATATAGACAACCTTATATCAGCTGAAAGATAATTGAATTTCACGTCCCATGGCATAAAAAAAGTAGCATGTTCCATTTGAAAAAATGAAGTTATCCATGATTGAAATTTTCCAAATTGGCATGGCCATATCTCCCAACATAAGAATAATTCCGGGTTCCCCATCTGGCCTTCATTAGTTCATTTCATGGTTAGTAACATCCCAAAAGAACAGTCCCCTAAGTTTTATGGTTCGCGAGATATTCAATTTTTTCCAGACAGCAGTTTTTTCACTAAAGCCCGATTTGCGGCTAAACGGTTTGGTTTGGAATACATTGCATGACATAAACTCATACTAAAATTGGCCGTAGAATTCAAATATGCAATAATATACAGGGCGTTCCATTTAAAAAAAAACATAACTTTGATATGGACCACCCTGTATATGAGGTGCAATTGGAACAAAAATATTTTTAATTTGTAGCCCTAAAGGCCCCACATTATGTGCGATCAACAAATTTTAAAAATGTCCGTTAATAAGCCCACAATCTTCCGTCCAAGCACTATTGGCCCACCCGGTATAATAGGGGCTATATGTTTCTATCTGAAGAGTTTCAGGTTGATAATTAAATTTCTATGCTTCATTTATTCTTTAACTTTTACTTTTTTTTAAACATAATTATGAACCTCTTGATTCACTCATTACTTTTCAGGTTGATTAGTAGAATAAATTTCTTAACTAAAATTTTGAAAACTAAAAATACCAAGAATATATTTTTTTCTTATTTTTATAGATACAGTCACAGGCTTCAACAAATCAAGCACCTCAATTCGGGCCTCCTCCTCCTCAATACCCAAGAACGCGATTTACCAATAGGACAAGTCCATATTCAACATTAACTCATCAACTCAATCCTCAGGTTGGTATTTAATTCTATTTTGTTAATGATTTTAATAGGTTAAACATAATAATTTGAAATTATTTTTATGCAGATTATCGTGATTTAGTTTTTAGTTACTATTATGGGAGTTTTTAATTATAGACCATATTAATTATTTATATTGTAATTTGATCTTTTAGCAGATGCGGTCAAGAATTCAACAGCAACAACAACAACAACAACTCCAGCAAAAGCAGAGGTTATTGTTGCAGCAAGAAAGGCAACATTTGGTTGTAGGCGCTAGCGCACGAGCGCCTCCAGATGAAACCAACCATCAGTTAAGCATGGACTCGTTGCTACATAATACAGTAGCGCCAAATGTCGCTTTGCAGAGATCGACATCTGCCCCTGATGGTGGTCAAGCTTCACCGACTGCTCCCCCTTACTCTCCTGGGTTCTCGCCCGTCGGGTATGACATTCATTCATTTATTTTATTCATATCTACCGGTTATATTAGATTATTTATTATTGTTTTCTTTTCAGCATGGGCGGTGCTCAATCATCTCAACCGACTGCTGCAGCTCAGCAGGCGAGATTATCCCCAAACTTTGCTCAACAATCTCAACAGGTTGGATATTATCATAATTATATTAGTATGAATAGTCCTTCACCGACGTCATATGGTTCTGGTCAGGTGTATGGTGGCGGAAATACGAGTGGTGCTGGAGCCGGCAGTGCCCGAGCCACTACCACCGTAGCTACGTCCTGGACATCTCAGACTTCTCAACTAACTCTCCAGCAACAACAAAATCCAATGCTCAATGCTCAATTGACAGTGAGTTGTGAAATTATTAGAATTTGTTTGTTTGTTTTTTATTTTTAAATAAAAAAAAAAAATTGAATTTTCAGTCGGGTTACGGACGTCAATACCAGCAACGACAAACTACGGTCTACGAACAAGCTAATGTAAACACCGGCTACGCTCCTCCTCCACCACCGCAAATCCGCGGATTACAACGAACAGTTTCAGCACCAGGCGGTGAGTTTATTATCAAGTGAGATTGACGAGATGTGTCCACCCCCCCCCCCTAGAATTGGCCCAATGAAGCCTGTTCCTTCCCTTGCTCACCTTTCCCAGCGGGTCTGCTTGCAGGTGGTCGACACTACTACGCCAGCGGGCCTCCGCCTGCGCCGCCGCCACCGCCGCCCCCGCTTCAGCAGTCGCAGCAGCCGCAGACGCAGCTGTATTCCCATAATCCTCTGCCTCCAGAAAGTCTTCAGCCATCTCCATACGGCTACGAGGCCGCCAGAGCAGGCGGTAAGAAGCCGCCGCCGACGCCGCAGCCGACCCCGGCACGCATCACCTGTCGCTTGCACACCCACACCCACATATCCACACATCCACACATGACATACACTCACATCTGGCTGGCTGTTGCACGTGCCAAGGGGCGCCTCTGTGTCTTTCCGACGTTCCAAGGGCCATGTTTCATGTTTCATGTATGTTTTACAGCTATTTGCTTTTGCAAGGTTTTTTGCCTGGAGATTTTACACTTCTGCCACTTCCTGTTTTAATCCTACAGCTTCAGGCAAAATACCTTAATAAAGCACAAATACTAAATTAAACAAACATTCTGTGTGTTAACTGTCTCCGAGCTAATCACCATCACGTGGCTGCTTCTTCGTGTCTCCATGTTCTCTGTCTCCATCTTCTCATTTGATCTTCTAACTTATATATAAAATATTTTACAGGTCCCAACGGCGTAACGGATTATGTACGTCAGAAATTAGGTGCCTACGTCGGTGCCCGCGCCCAACATCAGCTCACGACGAGCTCAACGTCTTCAGGCACGGCGACGACGGTGGTCGGCGCATCAATTGGCATGTCTGCTGCCGCACCTACACCGGCTGCCTGGCGAACCAACACACCAGGATCACCTTTTACCTGCGATGTCGCTGTACCACAAGCAGCGCGTCAGCAGCAGCTTCAACCAGCCAGCGAATACGAACATCTTGGAATTAATTTCGACCTCGGGGCTACACCCGGTGAGAGAGAACCACAAGTCCTAGATTACTATGGCACTCCAGGCTCTGCGATGTAATTACTTTATTTATTCTTCTTTTTCTTTTGAATCGATTTTATAATTATTTTTTAATTTAATATCAAGTTTATATTTTTTTTTATAAAAAATAAACTTGCAATAAAAATAAGAAATAATTATAAAAACGATATTTTTGTTGTGTTCTCTTTCTTATAAAGTCAGTAAAAACAAAGTAAGCATATCGTTTTTCTTGTTGCTTGATTTATTTTAAAGTTATACGTTTGTTCCTTTTATTTATGAGCACCGTGTTTTTTTTTTTTTTTGTTTTTTTTTTTTAATCACCCAACTTATTTATATGCACATTAATTTCTCTTGCTTTGATTTGTAATTCTTTTCTTGTCTTGTTTAATGGTATTGGGTTAATTTTAAAGCTTAATTAATTTAATTTTAGTATATTACTAATATATTAAAATTATTATATATAAAATAATATTATTAGATTATTAGAATTAGTCAAAACAAAATAATTTGCTATTTCGTAAATTTTTTTTTATAGATATAATCATTATTTAATTAAATTTTCGGCTTAAAAAAAATCCTACTTGACTTTATAAACCAAAAAAAAAACTTTCATTGTATTAAATATTGTGTTAATGATTTACTAACTCAATTATGGTTTTCAGGCTCAGCAGTCGATGGAAGCAAGCTAACCCCATCTTGGTTAACAGACACAACGTCTACGACCACGCAGCGGGTGAGTTAATTTTGAAAAATATATCGTTATGATTAATTTATTTATCTTTCCAGAGGTTTATATGCAGAATATTATTGGTAGAGAGTAGATGTATTTAAGAGATAGCAGCTAAGTTTTTTTTTTATTTTTTCATTTCCAGCTTCACGTTGACCTTGATCTCTTTAGTGGTTGCGACTGACTGATATGTTTCAAAAAAATTTTACTAATAAACATATGTGATGCTGAAAGTCTCTTATCGGAAATTTCAAAAATTGAGTTGTTGATATTTCCTGAACATTTTAAGGCTCTTCATATGTTTTTGCCAATAAGATGAATTTAGCCAAAAAGCCCAATTTACAAAAATATTACGAAAATTTGCCAACAGATGGCAGGATGGTAGGGCTTTATTTAATCTCATGTAATGTAATGTTTAATTTTCATTGATCTTTTAATAATGAATAGTTTATGAATATTATTATATATTATAGAATATCATTTATAACAGTATATAAATATAGGCTTATAATTGATTTGATAATGATGGCTGCTTGATTGATTTGATAACTAGCCTGCCATCTTTTGCAAGAGTGCTCAACTATCTGACTGTTAATTTTTAAATAGAAATTTATTTTTTATTTTGGTCCCATTTCATTTAATTATTATAGGTTGAATATTAATGATTTTTACATTTTTAGATTCAAAAAAAAAATTAGAATTTTCATAATTGAACTTTTTTTTGCATTTTATATAAATATATAAGAAAAATATTTTTTAATTAATCGTAATTAAAAAAAAAGCATTCTATATTTAAATCATTAAAAAAAAAAACGCATACAAAAATACTTTAAAATCTTCAGTAGTGTGGAACTAAAGATTGAATGGGCCCTCCTGAAGCGCCTTAACCAAAACCACTATGATATCTCAAAAAACTAAAAAAAAAAAGTTACAGAAGTTAGTCTTTCAAAGTTATAGATATAAAAAAACGGAATTTTGAGGAAAACGCATTTAAACACAATGTTCTCATCGCTAAAATTATAGAATAAACCTGTATAGGAAATATTGAAGAATCGTTTTCAATAGAAACTCAAAAATCGATATTTTTTACCTAAATCGATTAAAATGCCCGTACCGATAATTTCACATCGCCGACAAGAACTCCCTTTTCACTTTCCGCATCACATATCATCTCGTGTTTTTAATTATTCTATATAAATAGGCTACTTTTTTTATTTACCAAGGAGGCTAGTCATAATATTTGCTGGCAGAATGAAACTTATATTCTACATATTTTTCTAACATTTTTTCTAGACAGAGACCAGTTTCAGAATAGATGGTCATTTTTGTTTGTTAGAGAACTGTGATTATTTTTTATTGATATTACAAAAGAATATTGAAATCTTTATTGGATTTCTTCAAAGTTTGAACAGCAAAATTTTCCATTTAAAATTTTTTTTTTAAATTCAATTAAATAAAAACATAAACAAATGGGGGTTCTTTTAATAAGCGTGAGGCTGGAAACAAAAGAAGAAAAAAAACTTTCCCGCATTTTCTTGAATTAATAAAATTTTTTTAGAAACTGAATTATTGAATCTAGATTATACTTTGCAGTGACAAAATTCAATGTCTGAATGCGTAATTAAATGAATTTCTACCAATAGCCCCCCTTTACATATTGGGGGTCCATTTGACAAAATTTTACAATAAGAAAATCCCCATTGTTCAACGTTTTTAAAAAATTCCGCGTTCAGAGCTTTGATTTATTTCATAAAGTGAAATGAGTTATTTAGCAGGATGTTCATCATAGGTGTCCCCAGGCAACTACGAGAACGAGAACATGCTGTTTCACCTTGAAGTAAAGAAGTTTTTCCCTTCACTGAAGCAATCTTCACGAGAAGTAGGCTATATGCCGATACTGAACAAAAATGATCAAAAAATATAGAATGTCTACATTTGATTAAATTAGACCAAATAAAATGGAGAGTTTGAGAATCTTGATAAATTGGATAAGTTAATAAATTGTAAAAATCAATCCATCATTGAAATGTAGATTGAAAATTTAGAAGTGTCAAATTGATTTGTACGAAATTGATTAATATTCTGGAGATGATGAAGAGGCAGCCAACAAAAAACAAAATTTTCTCTGTCGACGTTTCGAACGCTCATCTCGCTCATCAGGACAGATAGAAAAGTCATAAGCTTGAGATTAATATAGCTTGACATATAAAGAAATACAAATACATACCGTACTGATTATGGTAATATGAATAAAATAAACAACTGTAGGCAACAGATTTTTCCACAAAAAATTGCAAAATTTCAAGATTGGTCTTTTTATTTTATAATATATTTTGCGTTTGGAAACAGCAAGGGCCTAACTATAATTATAATAAAAAATCTGGTGTGACTGGTCGCACCAGATTTTTTGTGTCGAGATATATTTAGTTTCCACCGATATATTAAAATTAAAGATGTAAGATTTATAAACATCTATCTATATGATTTCTACTATCTATATGAAATACAAGAGTAAAGTGTGATTCAAACAATTTTGAGACCAAAATGAGAATATACATTTGAAAGACCATATAAAAACTAATTGATTTTTGAATTTTAATCAAAATCGTTGGAACGAATTTTGAGAAAATTGAAAAAACTGAAAAAGTACATCAGTAAAGTACTAGTACGCTTTGGCCGATTTTATTCAAAAGCTTCATGTCACGTGCCAGGGGAGTGTATAACTTCAATATAAAATTCCAACCTTCTAGCTCTTTTCGTTCTTGAGATATTTTGTTCACAAACAGACACACCATGTCGCGAAAATCACTTTTTTGGATTTAGGGGACCTCAAAACGTGTATATCCATCAAAATTTCGAGATCGAATTTTTGACATACTTTCTATATACAGGTAAGAGAAAGTAAAAATAAAAGGCCGATCTTGTAATTTTGCAATTTTTCGTGGAATCCTCTGTTGTCTACAGTTGTTTTTTATAGATATTCATATTATTTTGATGTGACATCAGTATATATTTGTATTTCTTTATATGTCAATCTATATTGATCTAAACTTGTGACTTTTCTATCTGTCCTGATGATGAGCGCGATGGGTGTTCGAAACATATACAGAGAAAATTAAAATTTTGTTTTTTGTAGCACCATCTCCTGAATATAGTTACTCATCAGACATATCCATTTATAATCAGTACAAGAAATTGATTAATTTTTATTAATTTTGAGGAGCTCTCTGCAAACGTCTCCAACCAATCATATTTCAGAAAATTAAAAACACTTCGCCCCCCTCCTTCCATGCCTCTCCATATCTCCTTGATTTTTATCTTAATGCCAAATATATTAATGATATTTTTGATTGATTTGACAGGCGGCTGCTATCCTGGACCCTACGGGAGAACCTCCAGTGTCGTATACAACGGCTCAACCCCCTGGGGAGAAGTCCTCACTACTACAGAAATTGCTCAGCGAGTGAATAATTCTTCGTTATTATTACGAAGACGAAACTTAAGAGTTCCTCGTGCCACGGTGCCACACCCCGACTGTATTTACGAACCAGGACACCAAGCATTATGAGCCCCGTCCTTTGTATATACTTGTAATTATTTGTGCGTGCCGAGGCATCATCTAATATAATTTTTGAACTGTATAAAATCAGTAAATATGTAAATGTAAAGTCAAATTTAAACCAAAATTTTTGTTGAATTTTTTTGTACAGCAAACTTAAAAAAAGAAAAAAGTAATATAAAAAAAAATAAAAAAAATAATAAAATAAAATAATAAAATGAAAAAAAAAAATCTCGTTGTTATTAAAACAATATTTAATTAACATAAAAATTTAATTAAAAAAAAAAAATTATAAAATTAAAAAAAAAAAATATTCTATAACTATTTTATTATTAGTTATAATAACTAAATAATATTTTTACATTATGAATAAAAAAAAAACTTTTTTTAAATAAAAAAAACAAAAAAACAAAAAAAGAAATATAATAAAAAAAAAAACAATTCTTGTTATTTTTATTAAAAGTTATTTGAATTTGTTAATTGTTAAATAAATGAAAGAGTCAGGCTGTGTTTAGAAATTATATAAAGTCCAAAATTTAACGTTTCTTCTCTTGAAGAAATTATTTTTTCTTTATGTATATTAGAACATTTGAGAAATATACATAATTATTATTATACTTATATATATCTATATATATTTAAAATAAAAAACAAAATTCATAAAAAAAGCAACCAAAGTTTGAAGTGTATAAATAGAAGATTAATAGAGAAGAATTTGTCTTCCCTTCAAAGTTCACCGCCCAGGAAAATATATTGGACTTTTTAAAAAATGAATAGACCAAAGCAAAGAAAAGATTTTATGTAAAAGTGATAATATTAAAAACAATTTTAAAAAATCTCTCCAAATATAAAATATATATATATATCTCTGTATCTATATATGTATTTACTACAAAGATCACTAGATAACAGGCCTATATATTTCTCGGCCTTTTATCTATTTATCTTTATAGTCTTATATATACATATATTTTATCAACGTCTAAGGGATCTTGGAAGGATTTTTAATCAAAACCTGTACAGAGAATTCTATTAGTAATTCAAATTTTTATTGTCTAGTATGAATGCTAGTCTTTGTTCTCTAACTACCCATAAATAATTTAGATTCTAATAGAAATTTCTGTACATATTTCATCTTCAAAATCCTTTTCTTTGAGATTCTTTTCTGGAATAAAAAAAATATATATATATTATATATACTTCAAATTATGATTATTAAAAACGTCAATGAAAAATATTTAAAAATATCAAAAAAAAAAAATTAAAAAATTAAAAATTAAAAAAAAAAAAAAATGAAACAAAATTTGCTCACTAGTGAAAAAGCATAAAAACCATGGAGATATATTGACCACCGGAAAAGGTTGGCGCAAAAATATTTAAAAAAAAAGAAGTTATTTTTGTAAACTTAATAAAAATACAAAAAATAACAAAAGAATTTAATTGTATCAAAACAAAACCATGTAAGTGTATAAATTGTAATTATTCACTTTATTAATATTATTAATGATTAATTATGCTAATTATAATTACTATTATTAATTAAATTCAATATTGTTTAAATTTTAATCATAATTGTTCATTAATTTGTTTTTTAATCTATATAAAATCCTCAAAAAATGTTTACGTGCTGTAAACAAAAAGGTTTTTATTAATGAGAAAAATTAAAAAAACTTTTTGCTGCTCTCTATCACTTCGTTTTTATAAACGCCTTATAGATTACACCTTTTTAAGCCAATTTGTATAAATATTCTTTTTTTTTATTGTAATTGTCAATATATTTATATTTTATTCTTTTTGTGTTCACATTTTTGTATTTTTTTTTCTCCATTATTTGAAAATTCTTCATCTTCTGTGATATATATATTATATATATATTTGATATATGTGTATATATTTATATATATATATATATAATGTATGAAATTTTCAGTGAATGGGAGCAGTAGTATTAAAATATGTTATCATATATATATATATATATATTTTTTTTTTTTTTTGTTTATTCCCTTTTTTTTTAATTATAGATTTTAGCTTTTTGATTAAAGAATAACTTCAAATTTTTTTTTTAAATGTCAAATGTTTTTTTTACCAATGCTACGCTCTTGTCTCGTAACATACTATTTAAAGAATATATTAATATAGTTAAAAAGAAAAACAAAATGTTTTTTGAGTAATTTCAATTTTGGAAATTTTTTTTTAACTTAATCGATCTAATTTATTTACATTCTATAATAATAAATTATTATTATCAATCTAAGATTCTTATTTTTGGAATTTAACTCTTTAAACTAAGAAAATAAAATATTATTTTCACTGGGAAACAATGGCACACATTCAGGTCTATTCTCTAAGCAAAAACGTCAACTTTTAACATCTGAAATCAGAGTTAATTCATTTTAACACCGCTTTTGCCTCAAATTGATATTCTCTAAGCAAAAACTACTTTAATTCCAAAGCGTTAACTTTTAGTCAATAGTGTTAAAAATCATTGTGATGTCTGGGGGGTGCCTTCAATATTTTAACGCCATATTTAATGCATAAAAATGGCGTCTTTAACCTAAAAAGTAAGGTTACGATTTTGACAGCTTTGAGATAAAAGCAATATGTTAACGTCGCTGTTAAAACTTTGTTTAGAGAATAGCATTTTTTAACGCTGGGGCATGGGCGTCCGCAGGATTTTTTGCAGGTGGGGGCAAGTCACTTCCAGATAAGTTAAAAAAAACGTACTTTGATATTAATGATGCTATACATCTCTTAGTATTTAAAGCTTTCTCATCGCGGCAAGATTGATGTATACTGAGAAAGGCTTTTTTGTATTTTTTTTTGTTTTTATACATTTTTTGTATCATTTTGATTTTCCAGGGGGGGGGGGAGGGCAGTGCCTGGTTGCCCCCCCTGCGGACGCCCATGCGCTGGGGTGTCAGATAAGCCTACTAGATTGAGAATAAAAAATCAAGTTAGTAATGCAACAAGCAGAAAACAGCTATATTCATATGGATTATTAACACCTGGTGCTAAAAAGTAAAATGTTAACGACGCTGCAAAAACTTTTTTTAGATAATAGGTGGTGTTGTTACTTTACTTTTTAACATTTTTATGATGTTAAATTTTAACGTCTGTTTTTATAAAATAGACCTGATTAAGACCCAGGCGTAGGCAGCAAAGCACATTTTGTTGTTTTTATTTGCCAAATGAAGCGAATTAGACACAGCACAATTCTGTGCAAAGCGTGATCATCGCAAGACTTGTGGATCTGGTAGGTCACGTCCAGCACAGTAATGTACTGGCTCTGAATTCATAACTTTTCCTTGAAAAGTGGGAGTCCCAAAAACTGCTATGCTGTCTACACCGCAATGTGCACCTAGAATTGGCCTCCTGTACTCCCAAACTAGAATCTTTATCCAAGATGGTTAAAATTAATTTTGCTTTATCATAAGTGAAAAGAATAAGTAGCAAATTTAATAATTAAAATATAAGAAAATTTGCTACTTTTGATCTTTATGTTTATTTTTTCATCATCATGGATATGGGGATCATAATTCTCCTATTTTAAATTTTTGTAGAGCAATTGTTAAAAGCACAAAAATATTCATCCCTCATTGTTGAGGCGATCCAAAATATACTCCTTTAATAAATGGGTTTTTGACGAACAAAAATTGGAAAAAACGTATGATCATCTTATCTTGGATCAAAAAAAGTGCTTAAACCAAAAAGATTTTTAACTACAATACATTCCTCTTCTCTCAATAAAATTTAATATTAAAAAAGTTAAATTTTTATTATAAAACAAAGAAAAAATAGACATGGTCCATTTTTGAAAGAAACCAATGATGATGACATTTATTTATTCATATTTTTCGGATACAACAAACATGATATATAAGTTTTATTTTTAAATAATTTTTCTCTAGTAATCTAATGGAGATAATTAAATTAGTTAGCATTAATAAATCTCTTTTAAATAATTTCCATGAAGCTCCTCTCACTTTATATATTTAAACAATTTTTTTCCCTTTAGCGTGTAAGGCTGAACGCACGCACACCAATTTAGCAAAAGCATTTTGTTAAAGAGCAAAACGTTTTGCTCAATGCGAACGCACACCGATTGAGCAAAAGAAAAAAAAAGTGCTAATTTTATATCATGAAAGAGATAGGAAACAGCATCTCAGATAACAAAATCTATAGGAAAAATAAGATTTAAATAATAAATTATTTTAAATAAATAAAGTATGTAAGAATTTTTTAAAATAAATTTTGTTTTTAATTATTTTTTTTTTTTTTTAATTTGGTTTATAATTGTCAAAGAGTTGGTCGTCCATTTGCATTTGACGGCTTCTCTGACCTACCTGCTCGTGTAACACTTTTACCGCCTAAATTCAGCTGACATCACATTTATTAAAGGTAAATTTCATTATTTCTTTTGATAATTAATCCATTCTGCATGATTTTATTATGTAATACTTATTTCTAACAAATTAAATCATTTTATGTGAGTGTGAGTTAAGAAAATTAAGCAACTGCCCAGCGTTTAACCTTTCATCTCATCTTTCTCATTTATTTATTTTCTTTTATAAACCCTTGATTGTATTTTATTAATTATTTTAATTTCTCTAATTATTCTCTTAAATGGGAGTTAATTATTTTAAGCAAAATCAGTCTGACAGTTCTTACAGGTAATAACATGTTAATATAACGCATTTTCCTTGAATTAAATTGATAGCATGTTTTATTAATTCATGGGGAGGAAGTCTTATGTTTTTTAAAATTAATTCTAAATATTTTTTACTTTTATTTAGCCTTTTTTATTAAACAATATTTATAATGCTGACATCCTTATGTATATATATTTTTTGAAAAATTCTTATATTTAAAATAAAAGATGATTTTCTAATTTGAAAGAGAAGAGAATGGATTTATCAAAATCATCCGTGAATTTAGACCCCCGTTTATATATATTGGATCCCACTGATCCTCATCATTAATAAATAAAAGGTTTTTTCTCTTTTATTTTATTTATTCAACTTTTGGTCTCTAATTGTGTGATTTTCAAGTACAATTTAATTACAGACACTTATTATTTGCATTGAAGTGTATTAAACCAGGATTTTTGACTCAAAGTTTAACAAATATAATATAATAGAAACAATTTTTATAATATATATCACGAAGTTTATTTCCTATTCAGGTATTAGGCAATAAATTTAATTAAGATGACTTTATTTTTTGGGAAAATTTTTATTCCGACGACCAGCTAGCGCTAACCTTCTGGTTTCACAGAGGGCCATCGTCAGGCCTAAAATTTTTCTTCTCCTTATTTAATATTCTTTATGCCAACAAATAATTTTTTTTAAATGAGGAATCTCTTTTTCATCAATAATAATTATATATATATTTTTCTTTAAAAGTTATTTTTTTAGTTGAACTGACGAATTATTTTGGCGTGCGCAGTTGATAACCACGAATTTCCGTCTAGAGTTCAATTTACAATATATATATAGCAATATTTTAGGAATATATTATATATAAAAGCAATTTTTTAAAACTTTTTTTTTTTTTTTTTTGACAAATGTCAGTGTGATCCAATATATATATATATATATATATATATATATAATAATTGACAAGGTGATCTAATTAAAAGATGGATTCATTCCTCCCATATATATATAAAATTTATATTTTTTCAACTACAAGTTATTTATTTTTAATTGATTTTGATAAATTAATTTCATTTGTAAATTTGTTTTGGATTTAAAATCAAATAAGAGAGAATATGGGAATAAGGGACTAGAATAAATAGGTTATTTAATTAAACGTTAAATAATACAAGATACAACAATATATTAACTTAATCACAAAAAAACACACACACATTGAGATCTCAAATCAATATTTTGGAGTTTAGACTTTCACAGTTGTCATCAATTATAAAAGAATTTGATTTTCGATTTAACTGTTGTTTACTTGTAAGAGTTACAACGTTTCGGCTACTCATTCTGTGGCCTTCTTCAGGAACAATTCAGCTAAGATTATAAAGGTTGTTACATCTGTGACATCACAATCATTTTTGGAAAAATTCAATTTCTCAATGGGATCAAAGTAAATTTAAAGATTTTCAGAATTTATTTTTAAGGCAACTGATAGATACTTGAAAATTTTTTTCTAACATTTCAAAGGATTTAAATAATTGCGGAATGCTCTGGCTCGTGTGTCACCCTCTGTTTGACCGACTTCCCTTTGAATGAAATTATTTTTTATTATGGACACTCCCGGAAAATCCCCAAATTGGGAGGCTAAAAATATTTTTGAAAAATCGAGGATTTTCCCAGCATTGGGTATAGAGCTTTTTGTTCCAATTATGTCACATATTCTATATATATACGTATGAGTTAGAAATTTTTCCTAATACTCTTTTCTTTTCTTTTTTTTCTAGTTTTACCTGATGCACTTGTCTTCTCGACTCAAGTTGAGGCAAAGCCTGCAGAGAGGGCTTAACATGGACAACAGGCCGTGTCACTCCGGCCCAGAATTCCTATAATTTCTACTTTTTGGTAAGTACATTTACACTTTATAGTTAGATAACCATACATTCATTAAGTAAGGATCAAACTATGGATTAGAATAAAAATTTTTTTATTAGGCCCCTATTTGTATAATAAAATGCATCGAAATTTGTGAATAACATAAAAAGTGAGAGAATATATACTGAATCTCTATATAAATATTTAATTTGATATATGTGATATTACTATTTTAACTGTTATTGTAATTAGAATTTCATCCATTATAGAATTTTCTGTGTCCATTCCTCGCCCTTTTTCATGATATCAAAGGGTTTCCTCAATCGTGGTGGTTACCTCTAATATCAGAAGCGTATATGAAATTTTTTTGGCGGGGATAGGGCGAACTCATATTTTTAAAGATCCCCCTCCTCCGGTACTAAAAATATTTTTAAAATACCGTAATTACATGGCAAAATGAGAAACTGAAAAAGTGCATCAGTAAACTCTGACCGTTTTTGTTCAAAAGCTTCGTGTCACGTCCCAGGGAGGTACCTTATTTAATTATAAAATTTATAAAATTTCAACCTCTTCAAATTCGTTCTTGAGATATTTTGTTCACAGACAGACAGGCCAGGTCGCGAAAACCAAAAAAAGAGATCAATTGGCTGTAGAATACGTCATTAGCGAGTTTAGTACTTTTTACAACTTTGTCAGGGAAAAGCCAAAGAGATGTTTAATTAAAAAAAAAAATGATCAATTTTATTTTCAATCATAAAAACTTAGTTGAATAAATTTTCATTTTTTTTTTTTTTAATTAAAACATCTCTTTGAAATATTCTAAAAAGTAGAATCTGAAAAATAGAAATGTTAAAGTGTTGTGATAATTAATTTGATCTTATTTATTTAATGCATTTGAAAGAGAATTTACTTTTTAAATAATAAATTTTAATATCAGAAATTACAGATGATGTAAATATCTAAAAGATTTTTTTTTTTACATCATAAAGCTCTTATAATAAATATTTGGATAAAAAAAATTTAATCAGCGAAAGAAATTTAGAAAATCTTTTTTACTGTTGTGCGATTCACGAGGATATAATTGCTTTGCAAAATTACGGAAAATATTAATTATATTTGCATAATGACTAATACCTTTTATTAATTAAAATTATTTTTGTTCAAAAAAATTACAATCAATATTTGATTAAAAAAAAATATTTTAAACATCTTATGCCTTTCTGTAATTTCTAATATTAAAACTTAATTTTTTTTACTAAATTCTCCCAAATAACTTGCTTTTTTAAATAATCTAATTTATTTTAATAAGGGAAGGAATTTGGAGTTAAGTAAATCATTCACATCAAAATATAATCTTTATTTATTATCTAAATTCATGATAGAATAGGACAGGGAGACAAATAATGTGCAAATCATTTATTATTATATATAAAATAACTACAAAAATAATTTTCCTTTGTTTCAGGATCTCCGTCTACCCCCATCACCGGTCAACACATCGCAGGTCATCTGGAAATAATAAAACAAGCACATGAGTTGTCAGATAGAAAATTTCATCTACTGTATATTGTAAGTAAAGAAAAAGAAAATACTAATTTGCATTTGTTATTAGTAGAGACCGGACAAAAAAGCATAAAAAATGGAAAAAAGTGCTTAAAAAAGCATAAAAAACTTGAATAAAAAGTTGTTAAATAAGCATAAAAGTTGAAAAAAGCATCTCATAACAACTTCTACTCATACCAATGGCGTATACAAATTTTTTTTTTTAAAGAAACTAAATTTATTTCGCCCCGCCCTGCGAAAAATTTTGTTTTTGCGGAACCAAATTTTTTCACCCTGCGGAAAATTTTTTTACAATGCTATAATTTTTCCACTGCGGGGCTTTTGAAAAATTTTTTTGGGCCCCCCTTATACACGCCCTGTTATGCTGTGAATGGAAAAAGTGTGTTTTTTAATAAAAAAAAAAAAAATATGGGGATTGACTTCCCCGAGACTTTCTCGTATATTCTTTTGGAATTACGTCTGGTGTGTGTGTGAACACGATTGCTTAAAAACCAAAGCAGCTAGATCGATGAAATTTTTATATCTCCTTACACTAAAATTGTAGATTTTTATCAACTTTTGGAGTAAATACGCACTTGGAAGTAGTACTTTACTTAAAAAGTTTTTTCAAAAATTTTGAAATTTTCAATTTTTTTGTTATATTATGATAAAATACTCTATTTTAAAAATTTTTATTCTTTGCATTTTTACGAAAACTGAATAGTTTTTGAAATAATCAAAGAAGAAATAGAAAATATTCGTTAATTTTGATAAAAATCAAAACAAAATCATACAGGTGTCATTAAAAAAAGGGTAAATATAAACAAACTTCTTTTTTATATTTCCCTTTTTTTAATGACACCTGTATGATTTTGTTTTGATTTTTTATCAAAATTAACGAATATTTTCTATTTCTTCTTTGATTATTTCAAACTATTCGTTTTCGCAAAAAGTCAAAAATAAAACTTTAAAATAGAGTATTTTATCATAATATAACAAAAATTGAAAATTTCAAAATTTTTGAAAAACTTTTTAAGTAAAACTACTTCCAAGTGACGTATTTACTCCAAAAGTGAAGAAATCTCAATTTTAGTGTAAGACATATACAAATTTCTCGATCTAGCTTTGTTTTTAACAAGGTCCCACACACACACACACACACACACACACAGACATAATCCAAAAAGGTTTTTTTGACTCAGGGAGGCAAAAGGAGAAACACAAAACTCGAAGCAATTTTTACGATACATAACTTTCTCTATACGAGAAAGAAAAAAATAAAGTCAAAAAGCACGAAAGGGAAAAAACAAAAAACCAAAAACAAAAAACAAAAAAACAACCACCAGTTTTCCTATTCGAAATAAAACATTTCAAAAGTTATTAGTAAAATAATCTAGATAAAGAATTAAAGGACTTCTATCTATTTTATAAATGTCATAGGCACTATTAAGTATAGATGTTTGGATAATACACACAGCCAGTATAATAATTGTAATATAAAGATGGCATGTGTAACTATTTTGTATTTAAAAAAAACTCGATTCGATGTATCAACCCTCACTCAATCCCTAGCTAGATAATAAAATATACTATTTTTCTTTTTCAAGGTTTCATCAAGCTGACAAAATAAGGAGAGAATGGAAAAGGCAAGTAAGATAATGTATCTTTAATGATATATTATTAGAAGGCTGTTTATTGATCTCAAGTTTCGTTTCATATTAATGGGTGAATATTAATTGAAATGAAAATTTTTATTAGTAGCCTAATTTAAATATATTTAAAGTAATAGAAATATTTATTTCAATATTCTTCTAAAATCTTGAGATTATTTATATTCTTTGATAAAATAGTCTGTTAATAATATATTATAATAATAGTAAATATTTAAATTAAGTTAAATTAATATTCTCATATTAAAATAATAAAATTAATATTCTTGAAAATATTTATCTACTAGTGATAGGTAATAGAAAGAAAAATAAAGACAAAAATATATTAATAGTGTTTATTAATAAATCATTATATAGTAATCTTAAATGAGGCGAGACGATGTGATCAGTTTGCTGTCCACCACCATCCCCGACCACCAACCCATGCGCGCAATGACTTTTATAGCTTTCAGTCCCCACTCCTTGGCCCCTGGCGCATGCGCAGAGAGCTCGAGTCGACAGAGGCGACGGCGGCGGCCGCCCGCTTGCCCCCTGCATGTATGCAAGCATACATGCAGCTAAGCAAAGAAGGCCGCCGGCTCTCTGCGCGCCAGGGGCGCTAAAGAGAATATATTTAATTAATATTACTTTTATAATTAAATATATTTGTCTTTAGCATTTATTCTGGTTTAGGATGTCTTGGATTAACCAAGACATTGAGACTTGGATGTTCTTAGTCGGGCTTAAACCCTTAAGCCCCCCCACCACGACAAGGTGACATCCTCGGGGGGAATTGATAATTTTAATAAAGAAATCACTTACGTACTGGTATATTAGAGCTGTGAAAAAATATTTTATTTAATTAAATACTGTATTAATTTTATTTCTAAAGTGAATTTTACTTTATAAAAAGACAAATATTTAATTGTATGAAATTTATTTATATAATGAAGTGAAATTGAAATAAAATTAAATGAAAACTAGAAACTGATTTTTCATTTTCTCCCTTGACATTTCCTTTCCTTAACCCTTTATTTTAAGAGAATAAATATATGTTTTCTAAATAATTATTATTTACAAATTAATTAACTCCCTTTTTATTCGTTCAACCTCAAACAAACTAAAACAGATAAATTTAAAACTTTTGAGAGGAGAAAATTTAATTTAATTAATTATTCTTCTTCTTCAGGATCTATAATAATTATTATTACCAAGATTAATTATTTATTTATAAATTTAGGACTGAATAATTTGCAAAAAAAATTTTTATATGTTTTTTTTAAATGGCCAGATGGTATTTAGAGATTTTAATTTTCCTATCATTCATTCATTTAATCGTCCTCTCTATTTCACTGAGCTAGAAAAAAAATATATATACTGTTAGGGTATGGAAAAAAATATTTTTATTTACAATAATATAAATTCGAGATAGGTATAAAAAAATGTTAAAATTATTAATTAAGGTAGATGAAGGCAGCCAGCAAAGAACAGAAACTTTATTTAAATATCGTCGACGTTTCGGAACGCATCGCTCCCATCTTCAGGACGATAAATTGTTAATGTTGTTTAGATTGATACATCTAGGTCATACAAATTATAATACAAATTTGCATATACCATTAAATGTATGTTTGCTGGCTGCCTTCATCTACCTGTTCCTGTTAATTATCACGTAGCCATTAATTTCTTCTTTTAAATTATTAATTAAATTTCTCAAATGTCTATTATTATTAAAATCTGGTGCGACCAGTCACACGCTTCGTGTCAGGTCCCAGGAGTGTTCCTAACTTAAATATAAAATTTAAACCTCCTAGCTCTTTTCGTTCTTGAGATATTTTCTTCACAGACAGACACAAAGACACATACACAGACAGATGAAAACCACTTTTTTTTGATTCAGGGGACCTCAAAATGTGTATATTTAAAATCTCGACATCCAATTTTTGACATTTTTTTTTTAAATGTTCCCATCTCTCAACAGAGATTAGCTCCAATTACACTGACGTAGACATTGGCAATGTTTGAAAAGGAATAGATGAATGAATGATAGGAAAATTGAAATTTCATATAGGCCTATTCTATTTAAAAAATTTTTGTCAAATTATTCATTTCCTTGCTTTTATTTATTTTTTATTTATTTATTTATTTATTTATTTATTTATTGGCCTTCGGCATTTGTATGCCATTTTGGCCACCAGTCCAAAGTCCTCCTTGCTTTTATGATTTAAATAAAAATTGTACAATCCCACATTTAATTTAAGATTTAAAGCGAAAATTGCTATTCCTCCTCTCTAAAGAAATATAGCTATGCATTTGCTTATTTAGAAGTAAAACCAATCAAAAATATATCTTTTATTTAATTAATTTAAAACAAAAAACAAATCCTTAATTTCAAAATTATTGCAATAGATTAAAATAAATTTGTGTGATTGTTTCCTTCCAAATAAGCAATATTATAAGTTAGATAGACGGTATTTATGAAATTTTAATTTTAAACTCACGTTTGAATGATCGCCTCTTGACTTTCACTCCACTTTCTTTCTTGGAAGATCACTCGAAAAATTACATTTTGCTGGTCTCATCTCCAACGCCACACAGTGGGGCAAAATCCCAAAAAACTGGCCATAATTCGAAATCTTGAATAAATAGATTTGAAATTTGTTACTGGAGGGTTTTTGGGGTCGAATCCAAGCGCCAGTTGCAATATCTGCAAACAAATAAGGCAAGTTAATTTTTTTCTACCATAACTCAAGAGTTTTTATTAAGTCTTGGTTTTTAAAGGTTTATTTTATAGCTTACATTCTATTAAATTTTAATGAGTTTTCTTCCAAACGAGCAATTATATGTCTATTTCCAGGGCCGCAGACAGGGGGGGGGGGGGGGGCAGGAGGGCTATATCCCCGGGGCCCGGGCCCATTGTGCTCCCACCTTAAAATTCTAATAAAAAATAATTTTCATGGTTAAAATTTCAATTAAAAAAAAATCAATTTTCTTGAAATTTTTTTCTCAGGGGGCCCGAGCCCTTTAAGCTCAAATCAAGTTTGATCTTTTTCACGACTCAGGGTAGCTAAAAACGCAGATTTCAGTGGTTAATTTTCAAAAAATTTTCCATACCCCCAGATTCCCCCGGAAATCCTCTGTCCGGATCTCGATAAAATATTGTAACTCTTTGTTTAGGAAATTTTGAAAAATTTTTAATTAACTTTATTTAAATAAATATTGTAAGCTATGTATAAACTATTTCAAAAGTTGTGTCAAGGGTTCAAACTCCTCTCCTAGCCTGATAAGAAAAAGATATATTTGAGTAAGAGCTTCAGAAGAAAATAAAACATTTAACTGTTTGTTATTTTATGCATAAGAATAAAATAAAATTTAAAGAGAAATTTAAACCCTTGGCCCATCTTTCTATTTACACCCAACAGTTTCTAATTATATTTCTAATAATAATTAGTAATAGTGAAAAAATAGAGCGAATAAAATAAATAATAAACTCACAAAGAAACAAGATGAAATGAAGTTGAATTAACCGGGATTGAGGGTCTTGGAGACATTTCTGAAAATAAAAAGAAACAATCTAATTATCAATTGAAAGAGAATTCATATTATTTATATTAAATGAAGTAGAGAAATATAAATTCCTATTGTCAATTAAAACAATGTTTTAGTTAAAATATTTTCATTAAAACGGAATTTGATAAAAAAAAAATAGAGTTGATTTAAATATTTTCAGATTTGTTGATCCAAATAGTCCCTTAAACTTTATTATATTTGATTTAGAAATATTTTTCTTAAAGAATTTGTCCTTACAACACCAAGTTAATTTTAAATAACAAAATTGATCTCTTTTTTTATTTCTTTTTTTTTTTATGAATGTCAATCAATATCAATAATGTTTACCTTAGAATAATATTCATTCACTCTGCATTTTCTTCGAAACACTATGTCTTGAAACAGCTCTCTCTTTTTTAAATACAGTTGATAATTGCATTTTAATTTTGGCCATTTCGTTTCATTAGTCATATATATATAGATGATTGATGCATGTTATGTTCTCTGATATCTGTTGAAGAGTTGTTTGACCCAAATCACATCTGAAATTAAAAATAAATATTAAAATTAATAAAATAATTTAAAAGATCGAGTGATTAAAATTAATTTAAAAATAGAAAGGTTAGGAAGATATTAAATGTAATTGACATATAAATTCTGCCTGAATGACATTTGAAACATTCAAAAATGAATTATAAAAATAATTGAAGAGCTAAAATAATTGAAATTAAAATAAAGAAAGTGAGATTAATGATCTGTTTTAGTTAATGTGGATCAGATTATTTTTTTTCATATTCACTCCTCATTATCATGACTTATTTTTGATTTCAACCTTTATGAAAGAGATTTAGAATAAAAAAATTAATTAAATAATAATCTTACAAACTCGTAAATAATAGAAATAAGAAAAATATTTTAAAACAAAACTCATAATTATTTAAACTAATTAAAAATAAATGAAAATGAACAGATTGATTTGTCAAATTTGAGAAAAGTGTGAATCAATGAATAAAACGAATGATCTATTTAATTTATATAATTTTCATGACGAATTTAAATAGAAAATCAATATTAAACGATTAAAAAAGTTTGAAGTATTAAAAAAATGAGAATAAAATTTGTCAATTAAAGGTTAACTTGTTAGAACACAAGTTTATAATATTTGTAATGTTTTATTTAATGAATTTATTTAAAATAATAGTCCTGAATCAATTAAATAAATATTTGATTACATTACTGACCTTAAAAATGAAAATATTTGAGATGAAATATAAATAATTCGATGGGATGACATGAGCAGGGAAGAAAAGACAAAAAGTCGGTTTTTAGCGAACCTAGCGGAGCTGAGACGAACTAATAACCAAAAAGTCGGGATAGTAGGAATTTAAATTACTATTATTTAAGCCATTTGGATACCAAATAAGAATGCCTGGACCCCCTATAGATATATTAATCAATAAAGGATATCGTAAAAATCTTATATGGCCTGAGTTGCCGAAAAGACGGTGTGAGTGTTGAGTGTGAACAGGGCAGGAACTAGATTTTTTAGGGGGTGCAAAATTTAATTTGCCGCCCCCTCCTTAAAATTTTCAATTCAAAATTCATATAATTTTACCTTTTTTTTAGTAAATCTTTTTTTAATTGCCGCCCCCTGATATCTGCCGCCCGGGGCTACGCACCCACTGCCCCCCCCCCCCCAGATCCGGCCCTGAGTGTGAATGAGAAAAAAAGTGTGAGTGTTTAAAAAAAAAAACAATAATTGTTTTATTTATCCCTTAATCCTTTCTTATATTTACATATAGTACAGGGCCGGACCGGATCTAGGGGAGGGGGGGGGGGCAGTGGGTGCGTGTGCCCCGGGCGGCAGATATCAGGGGGCGGCAATTTAAGAAAGTTTACTAAAAAAAAGGTAAAATGATATGAATTTTGTATTGAAGATTTTAAGAAGGGGCGGCAAATTAAATTTTGACCCCTCTAAAAAATCTCCTACTTCCGGCTCTGATATAGAATATAAATAAGAATGCCTGGAACCCAAGTATTGTGCTTTGCTTCAAATGGGGAATTAATATACTGTAATTTAAATTATAATTTTTACACAATTCATCCAGAGAATATATGATTAAAAAATAATTTTTTTAAAAACTTCTTTCCTATGAAGTACAAGAGTAAAGTGGTCTTAAGAAGATCTCAATGGCAAAATGAGAATATACATTTTAAAGAGCATCTAAAAAATAATTGATTTATGAATTTAAAAAAAAATCGTTGGAACGAATTTTGAGAAAATCGAAAAAAACTGAAAAACTACATCAGTAAAGTACTAGTACTTTTTGACCGATTTTGTTTAAAAGCTTATTTTCACGCTTCAGGAGGGTGTCTAAAATAAATATAAAATTTCAACCTCCTAGCTCAATTCCTTCAGGCTTAAAATTGAACACACACACAGACAGACCATGTAGTGATAACCACTTTTTTGGCTCAGGGGACCTCAAAACGTATATATCCTTCAAAATTTCGACATCGAATTTTTGACTTGAAACCAATACTTTCGTTCTATATATATTAACATATATAGAGGTAAGAGAAAGTAAAAAACTATAGCTGCATTTCTCATTTGATCATACTCTAAATTATATTACAATTTATTCTAGAATTTGTTTTATTTTTTATATTAAATCATATTTATATTTTCTTCATGATAATACACCCAAATGTATTTTATTCCTGAGGGAGGACACGACAAGGTCCAAAACGTTGACAATTAAATAAGAGTTTTTTGCTTTTTGATCTAATATTTTAAGAATTCTTCATTATTTTATAATTATATTTGTTTTTATTAGATTAATACAATGAAAATAAATTTTTTAAATTTCAACACGGAACAAATGGGCGTAAAAATCAGATCACAGAATATGAAGCTAATTTTGCACAGGTGGTGCGCTTAATAACAATCAAGGAAAAGAGAGTACAAAAGCAGAAATTATTAATTTATTACCTAAGAGATCTTAAATTTATTTATTGAATAATTCACAAATGCAAAATAGTATTATTATTATTCAAATAAATATATTTAAAAGAGAAGTTGAAAACGATTACGGTTGATCGAATAATTAATATCCTTTCCCCCACTCCAATTTCTAAATATTATTGCTTACGGTGGAATATAGTAAAATATAAGGTGTAACGCATGCGCATCTATTTATTACTATAAAGTCGAGCCTCACCGGTTTGAGTGTCGAGTGGCATTCAGACTGAACGTTACGGAATTCCTGTGTCCGATGTTAGTTATATCAAAACAGGCTCTTAGTTGAGAGATAGTTGTTATTGAAAAAAAAAAGTATCGATGAATTAAACCACACGTGTTATCTAAAACAAAAACAGGGAGCAGGGAAGATTATTTCGTCGCAGTGCAGTGTAGGATCGATTTGTTGCTGGCATGATGGCGACCGCCGCGTGGCCGACGCCGACGTCGTCAACGGCGACGGCATCGGCCTCACCGCCCGGTCGGTTACAGAGGATGCTCTCAGGACTCTCACAACGTCTTGAACAAGCGTAAGCATATTGCTCGATTCATACAACACCCGTTTCAAGTTTCCCTCATTTGGCGGGAAGACCACAATCTTAATTATTAAAAAAATAAATAAATATTTTTAAAAAAATTATAGAAATTAGAGCCAGATGGAGGTTGAGAATTTAAATTCAATATATATAATGAATGAGTATTAACAAATTAATGTTAAGTTTTTTTTATCATATTAAGTTTAGAGGGAGGTTGATTATGACAATAATATTCTTATATTTTTAAATCTCAAGCAACAGAAAAGAAATAATATAGGGCAGGGCCGGAACTAAGAGATTTGTTAGGGGGGGGGGGCAAAATTTAATTTGCCGTCCCCTCCCTTCCCCGCGTCATCACTGTAACTAACAGTGTAAGCCAAATTGATTTTCAAATTTATTTAAAATTAAAATTTTCTCGCCTTTAGGCCTCTAAGAATATGCCGCCCTAGGCCCTGGCATCACGGGCCTAATAATTGGTTAATTTCTAGGATAGGCCCTACTTTTGAAACGTTTCTTAATAGTAATATCTAATTTCCAGGGCCAAATTTATGAAGAAGCGAACTAGGCACGCGCCTGGGGCGGCAAAATTTGTGAAAGCAGAAGTCCACCGGCGTGTTAGGTTATTTTTCAGTGTTGGGGTGGTTGAAGGGGATGGAGCGGCAAGAGTCCACTGCCTGGAGGCGACAAATGCCTAAATCCGCACCTACTAATTTCATTTTGTTTTTGTGAACCACTTTCACTATTTTGCCGCCCCCTGATATCTGCCCCCCGGGGCACATGCTCCCCACTGCCCCCCAGATCCGGTCCTGATATAGGGGCACTAACCGACCAACAAACAGATGATTCTGGTTGGTTAGAACATTCAAGAAACCATATAATGTACGGAAGGATGTATGGGTGTAACTACAGAATTTGGCGGGGGGGGGGGGGGCATGAGACCAGCTATCCTCCTTCCTCCGGGGAGCCTGGAAAGACCCATATTTTCTCAATTTTTCTTGGGGCAGGGACACGAGCCGCCCACCCCCCCAGCCAAATTTCCTAGTTACGGTCCTGGTGAAGGGAGATATTCTCCTGGCTTCTACTCTGACGGAGACAACAATAAGCGATTTTTTACTTTCTCTTACCCTATATATTTTTTGTTGGAATTTACATTTTATCTTTTCAGGTACAATTTCTTTCAATTATTTTTTATTATTTATTTATCTTCTGATGGACGAAAGATAATTCAAAAGAAAGATAAAAAAACAAACTATAAACAAGTCTGTAATTAACATTTAGATTTTTAATTAAGGTGAAAAAATATTTAATTTTTAAAAGTAGATTTTTGTGTAAAGATAATAGAAATTTATTTATTACTTTAGTTTATTTGTTTTTTAAGATATATCCATATATCCATATTACCAATCTATATATGAAAAATAATGAGATTTATTATAAATCCTTCTAATCTTCGCCAATAAATGAAATTGTAGACACAGGGGCTTATATAGAAATTTTCGGGGGGGGGGGGGGGGCTGAACTCAAAAATTTTTCTGCGGAAAATTTTTTTTTTAAGAAACTTAATTTTTTTTCAAAAAAACAAAGTTATTTGGTCAAAAATCTAAAAAACGGGGACATAATGGAAATAAAATTTGTACTTTAAGGGGAGTCCGAAATATTTTTAATTAAAAAAACAATTGTGTTAACACAATTTAGACCTTGGAATAGTCGAATGACCTTCTCCCTCATCCCCACCCAACCTTTGAGTTCAGAGATTCTATTAATATATTACTGTATATTAAATAGGAAGCTGCTGTTTGGCATTAAAGGCAATTTTCGGAGATATGGTTGCTGGATTTATACAAATGAAATAGAAAAAAATTCAGATATATATTTAATTAATTGAAGGAAGCAGGAAATTATGTAACTCTTTTGCTTGATATAAAAATATTTGTAAAAAGAAATCTGAATATTAAATGGAATGATCTCTATAAAAAGGTTAAATAAAATGTGCAATATAGAATAAAAAAGTAATGACGATGAAGTTTGAGACTGAACGCACACCAATTGAGCAAAAATATTTTCTGACAAAACGTTTTTGATTAATCGTGCCTAAAACTGTTTTTTCAATGCTTTTCTATGGGTCAACACACACCGAGGTAGCAAAACACAATTGAGCATGATTCGACATCATAGAACAAAATGTTTTGCCATTGAGCGTTTTGCTCAATCGGTGTGCGTTGGCATTGAGCAAAATGTTCGGCCATTGAGCAAAAAATGCCAACGCACACCGATTAGTCAAAAACGCTCAATGGCAAAACATTTTGCCTAATCGTTGTGCGTTGACATTGAGCAAAACGTTTTGCTCTTGGACAAAACGTTTTGTTCAATATGTATTTATGTAATATTTGTTTAAAAATTCCTAAGACCAGAATAAGAAAAGTAAACCTTCCAGCAATCAAAATATATATATTTGACTTTAGCTGTTTCCACTATATAAATAAATATACATTATTTATTTATTTATTATTATTATTATTACTATATATTTTTATTTAGTTCTCAGAATCGTTTTTTGAATTCTTTAACTGACAGACTTATCTGTTTTCTATTATAGTTTTTCTTTAACTCATATCAGTCTTTGATAACACACAATCTTGCTTTCTTCCCATAAATTAGGGGAAGTCAAATAAGTCAAACAATAGCTTTGATTGACATGGAAAATTCATTTTCTATATCACTTTCCGATATGGTTTTTTAAATTAGTCAAAGGGGAACTAGAAAATGATAAAATAATATATGATATTAATATTCGTATAGTGCTTCTTAAACTTTTTGAAGTCGCGGCCCTCTTGGAACCCAAATTAACAACTCGGGGCCCCAAATTTTTTTTTTAAGCGGGTAATGCCCCCTGAGGGCCGCTGCTCACTACTTTAAGAAGCCCTGGTCTATTCAAGTTAATTCCAATTTTTATTGGGTTTAGATACATAAATTAGTTCCCAGGCTGGAGATCTTAAGGAATGTTGGAAAAATAGCTGGAGAAAAAGATAATCCAAAATTAACAAAATCCAAAAATTGGCCTCTTGAAATTTTTATGATCTTTTTTCCTGCTCAATACGAATTTTGGGACTCCCTGGGAGCGAGATGTTATTCCGGATGTCTTTTGAAATATTAATATGTAATAAAGGAAAAAAAAGTTAAAACATAAGATCAAATTCTTTTATTAATGAATAGTAAAAAAAGCAGGATTAAATGTTTCCTCCTTTCCTTCCAAGGGTTTTTATAAAAATAATCATCCTTAAAATATATTTTATCGAGAAGGATGAATATTTTATATTCAATATATATTTTATCATTTAATAATTTCGCACCCCAATTTCCGCACATCGTCCTTATGAAATAAAAATAAGAGAATCAGATTCCTTCAATCAATTAAAAATAATGTCTACACAGCAAGAATCCTTAAATAAAAATAAAAGAGTTAAGAAAAAATAAATTCATGTATCACTCCATTTTTGTTGCCACCGTATTAAAGGGTTTGAAAGTGAAGAAACAACAGAATTTTGTGTAAAAATAATGTATATTTTAATTATTCTATAGCCAATAGAATTAAAATATATTTTTTCATAAAACTGTTGTTTCTTCACTTTTAAAAAATAAATTATTTTTATTTTTCTCTTCCTAGAAACTATCCAGTTAAACTATGAAATAGAGAGCTGATAATATAAAAGTATGCATTATCATGAATTTAATTAGGTCATGGACAAACAGTTGTTGGGCTTATTTTAAATTCTTTAGGTCGAATATTTTATATGGACAAATTATTTATGATAAAAAAAAGAGAGGAATAGTGAGGTTTGTATTGGGTCGTCCGTAGGGGGAGGTGAGTTCTATATCTACCCCCTTTTCCTTTTTGAGCTTCACTCTTTATCTCCCCTTTATTTACAGCGCTTCTTGATATTTATTTGGAGAAAAATTGTAATATGGTCTGTCTGTGTATGTGTGAGTGAACTTAATATCTCAAAAAGGAAAAATACTTTCTAGTTTCAAATTTGAAGTTTTTTAATCTTAGGCATCCACTTCGCATGCGACACGAAGGTTTGGGATCAAATCAGTCAGAGTATTGTTAGTACTTTACTGCTTCAATAGTAAACTTTATTTTTCCAATAAATATTAAAATTTACTTAAGGTTATTCGTCCAAAAATTTTACTATTGTTTCTTTTACTATTTCTCTCCGATGTGGGGGTTCAGATTTTTTTTTATTTCTTGTCCTAGTTTTCCAATTTTTACTTTCTCTTGCAGTGGTGTAGTGGCAAAATTTTCAGTGTGGGAAAGCTAAATACGTGACCTACCAATGGAGGGGGAGGGTGCTTCCGGGGGCCCTCCCCCGGAAATTTTAGAAAAATTATTTTTTTTTTTAATGAGTGAAACTAGTGTGGGAACGCCGTTCCCAAGCGTTCCCGTTCCACTACACCCCTGTTCTCTTGCCTATATATTATAATAAATATAGAGAGAAAATATTGAATTCATGTCAAAAATTCGATGTCGAGATTTTGATGGATATACACGTTTTGAGGTCCCCTGAATCAAAAAAAGTGGTTTTCGCGACATGGTCTGTCTGTCTGTGTTCAAATTTAAGCATGAAGGAATTGAGCTACGAGGTTAAAATTTTATATTTAAGTTAGGCACCCCATTAAAATTAAAAAAAAAAAAAAATTTAGAAGCTCTTTAAAATGTATATTCTCATTTTGCCCTCAAAATATTTTTAAGACCACTTTACTCTTGCACTTCATATGAAAGATAGTAGAAATTGTTGCCAGGAACAAAAAATAATTATACCAATATTTATAAATGCCCTCGGGCTTGGTGTAGGCGCTAGCGTGTTAAGCTTCTATACAGAGGATCGCGGGTTTGGATCCCAGGCAGTCCTATGATTTTATTTAAGTCATTTGGATACCAAGAATGTGTGCATGTGTGTGTGAGTGTGAATGGGAAAAAAGTGTGACTGTTTAAAAAAAAAACTTTATAAATTTTACATCATGAATTCTAAAGGTACATATAAATAGGTAACGAGGAATGATTGAATACAGTCAAAATACAACCTGCGGGTAGATGTGAATATAGCCACTATTTTGTCTGCGACTGGACGACGACGGTTCTGATTCGGAACGGTGACTGTGACTGATGTGTGTGAATCGTCCTTAATACATATATCGGCGGTAACTAAATATATCACGACACAAACAAATCTGGTGCGACCAGTCACATATTTCTGCAAAAAAAAAAAAAATCAGATGAAAATTTTTAAAATGTCAAAAGAAAAATGTGAAATGAATTCAGCAGACGTAAGAATATCCAATATATAAGTTACTGGAAGTTTTTTCCTATTGCAGAATTTTCGGCAACAAATTAATAAATATTACTTTATTTTTTTGATGAAATTTTTTTTATTTATCACGACCAGTCAGCGCTAATTCTCTGGTTTCGCTCAAAGTGGAACTATAGTATAAAAAAATTTGTTTACATTTTTTCTTTACATAGAAAATTCTTTATAAAAATATATTCTTTCTAATCCTTTGCAGAAAAACCTGCAATAGCAAAAAACTTCCAGTATATTTTGAACAAAGGTTGTATTTTGTTCAAAATGTTTCACTTGAAACCCACACCGCAATCCTTAAATTTAAGTATATTTTGATGTGAAATGAATTTTCAAAAATTTTATAAGAGCAAGGATAACAAATGACTTTCAATTTTAAATATACCGATAAAAAAACTTTTTTTTAATCATATTTAATTTTAAAATATTTAAATAATTATAACATGTGTCGACTGTGATATGTATTATCGTTAAATCTAGTTTTTTTTTTTTATTTATTTAGATTAGCAAGTGCCTCACTTCCTTCAGACGAAATTTCCGATATAACTTCAGAAGTGGACGATGATGATGATGATGATGATGAACCGATTGACGACGATATTGAGGATATGGAGGATATTGATGACACTCTACAAAATTGTGACGTGGAGCCCCAAGCAAGTGGCCCAGATCCTTTTGATCGGCTCAGATATCATCCTGGTAAATGAATTATTTCTAATTGACTCGCTATAATAGTTCTCAAATCTATTTATAATTAAGGCGGAGAAACTAAATGAATAGGAAGATACAATTGCTATTTGTTGTTTACCTAATGCAAGTAGGGAAGTCATCAATAAGAATATAAATATAGAATCATATTCGTTACGGGAAATGACTAGATGATTGGATATTTATTTAGTCTAGTGTTATTTAACCGACGATGCGCTCTAGATTCTTGAAGGGGTAATAATAATATGTCGTTAAAAAAATTACATTTTGTACTATTGAGCAGGGCCGGAACTACGAGATTTTTTAGGGAGGGCAAAATTTAATTTGCCGCCCCTTCCTTAAAATTTTCTATATAAAATTCATATCATTTTACTTTTTTTTTTAGTAAATCTTTCTTTAATTGCCGCCCCCTGAAATCTGCCGCCCGGGGCACATGCACCCACTGCCCCTCCCCCCCCCCTAGATACGGCCCTGCTATGGAGAATTGTTTCTGTACAATTCTAATACTAAAAAATTGTATAACAGATAAGCCTCGAAGGCCGACGTAACAAATATATAAATTCAGTTTAGATAGACCATGGAATTTGAAGGATGTACGTGCGGTTTTTATAATAATTTTATCAGACCGCCGACTGAATGCAATACACAGTTTCGGTCATTAAATGTGACCATCATCATGCCTAGAATACAGTAAACCTCATATTAAACCTCCTAATTCAAAACCTCCGTAACTTAAAAATTTTTTCAATTCCCTTCCCTTGACAGCGTAAAACCTCTATTACTTAAAGAACAAAACCTCTGTAACTTAAACAAATATTTTGAGCATAGCCCTCGATAACTTAAAATAATATTTTGGTGACCTCTATAACTTAAAGTATTTCTTTACATATCATCGAAAAAATAGTTAATGCAGAAAATCAAAAATACATGAAGCAGAAAAAATTACTGATTTTTTTGAAAATAAATAAATCTATTAATTTAATTTATATTTTACTAAACTATTCTAAATAAACAAGTAGATCAAACGAAATTCCTTTTTCACTCACGTGCCCAAAGTCAATAAACCTCGGTACGTTAAAAATTATATTCAATAACCTCTCTAACTTCAACTCTCGATAAAAAAAACTCGATAACTCAAATTTCTAACCGTTTCCCTTAACTTTAACTTATCGAGGTTCTCTGTATATAAAAAAATTTTTAACAAATTTTTTAACATACTATAATACATTATAATTGCATTTTTTTCTTAAATTACAAAATTTGTTTTTATAAGTTGATTTATAATTTACTTATAAAAACAAATTTTGTAATTTAAAAAATAATGCAATTATATTGTCCTATTGTTTAAAAAATTTTGTATATATTCCAGACCTGACGATGGTCACATAGAATGACCGAAACTATGTATTGCAATCAGTCGTCGGCAAATAAAATTTCTGAAAAATAATTGGTTCAAATTATTATAAAAACTGCACTTTCAGTGAGGGACAATTATATGATTATTTCATGGTTTTTATAAAAGAAAATGAAAATCTTTATTGGAAATTTTCTAGGTTTGAACCTTGAAAGTTTCCATTAAAAAATATATAGTATTTTTTTTTTTTTAAACAATGGAATAATCACAAGTAGAAACGCATGGGTGCGACTTAATATTGTCCCTCTGTTTTATAGTAAACATTAAAAAATTAAATGAAGGGTGATTTTTTTACTAGATTTTCGTGGCAACTGAGAATGTGACCAAGAAACTTAACCGAAGCCGTTGTTTTTCTTTGATTTATTCTACCACTGAACATTCGTAGGGCGACAATTATTGTTGAAAGGAGTTTGTTTTATTGAATAGAGGCTACCTATCTGGCTGCTGTCCTCCATACCACATAAATTGACATCTCACAGCCACATCCCATCAATTCGTAGGGCGTATTCTCCACAGTATTCGAAAACATTCTGCATCAGCATATATATTCGAATATAGAGCTGGTTTCTGGTGATGATATGATGATGCAACAATTCATATATATTTCTTCTCTCTCCTTTGGTTTGTCCATGTCTCACCTGTGAAAATAGTTAAAAAAATATAATTGATGACGATCTGTGGCTGTAGGCTTAATGGTGATGGAGTCAGGAAAAAAACAAGACGATTGGAGCCAAACATTCTTTTATTTAAATTCTTATGTTTCGGTCCGAGGTCGCTGTTTGTTCAAATATCCACAATTTTTAATTATTGTCAGCCCGCTCTGAAGATGGTCTTGACCTCGGGCCGAAACGTCAGCCGTGAGGGTGAAAAAAGTATATTTGGCTGCAATCCTCTTGTTTTTTTTTCCTGACTCCATCCCAAAAATATATAAAAAATTTCCATATAAACATGTTGTTATTGTTGACCGAGAAAAAATAAATAAGAACCAAAATTACTAGCTGAATTTTGTTTGACAACGCTCAAGGGAAGGGATGTAATTTTTTTTCTTTTTTGCGTATCCTACGCACTCTAAGTGGCGCACTCTAGACTAAATAAATAAACACTCAACGCTTATTTTTTTAGTTATTTCAAAAAAAGGGAAGGAAATATAATCACTTTGTATGTTTAATAGGTTGATGGCGTGCAGAACGTCTCATAAAATTTAAATTACACATAATAAACTAAGCACAGCAATGAAAAGGTGGGGAATAAAAAAAAGTCTTAAGGACTATAAAAGAATCGGTATATAAAACAAAATCTCATTCGTGTTTTGCCACATGAACTTTACTAAAAAGAATGGAATCTAATCAATAAATTTGTTTTATATTTACTTAGATTCAGCTCCTCTCTCAAGTGGCGATTCCGACGGTTATGGGCCGAGCACGAGTCTCGAATCTGCCCGTAGAAGTGGTGAGTTTTTTTTTGTATAAACTTCTTTTATTAATTTTTGATTTTATTAATTATTATTTCTTATTTCCACAGTTTCTGAGGCATCATGGGCTTCAAGTTTAAGTCCTGATGAAGAATGCTCTTCAGCTACCGGTGTAGACTCTGATGCAGCTGCTGCGAAATTTGTTCGTCATTTTGTTAAAGATTTATTTGCTGACGCATCTTCCATTACATTAGAACGAAAAGCTCATTTTGGAGAGCTTATTAGGTAGGTGGAAATCATTTCTTTTCTTCGCTCAATACTTTTCTGATTAGTTTCTGTAGTATATAAAAATCTGGTGTGATGATCTCACAGCACACAACTTTCTCTTTCTTTCGATAACTTCACGAACAATTATTTTTATTAATATTATTCACATCTGGTCTGGAGAATTCTTCAGACATCCATCGAAATTTGTTGTGAGAGATTGTTTTTTTCTTCTTTTGGACATCCTCCTCCCCTGATAGTCAACCTATCCTCACCTTTACCTAAAAAAGAAAAAAAAAATTAGTTTCCATATGTTTGATTTTATCCCTTAATGAAAATTCACTTACTTTTGAAATTTTATTGCTTTCAAAATTAATCAAGACTACTTTTTTATTCCCATTTCACTTCAATATATTATAAAAAAAAAAATAGAAAAATTCATTTTAAAAATGAGTTTGTGGTTGTAAGAAATTTAATATAAAAATGCAGAAAAATTTTTTGAATTTTAATCAAAATCGTTAGAGCGAATTTTGAGAAAATAGAAAAAAAGTGCATCAGTAAAGTACTTGTACTTTTTGGCCGATATCGTTCAAAAATTTCGTGTCACGTGCCAGGGGGGTATCTAACTTAAATATAAAATTTCAACCTCCTAGCTCTTTTGGTTCTTGAGATATTTTGTTCCCAGACAGACACAGTGACAGATCATGTTGCAAAAACCACTTTTTTGGATTCAGGGGACCTCAAAACGTGTATATCCATCAAAATTTCGACATCCAATTTTTGACATAAAACCAATACTTTCTCTATATACGGTATATAGAGGTAAAAGAAAGTAAAGTAAAAAATGATAATGGAGATATCAGTCAAATTAGAATGATCTAGGTTCCCAGAATTTGGTCATATTTAGTTATTGGGAATTATACACATAATGCAAGTGCATATGTGATTAAACCATGATTTGTCAATAATAAAATTTATTTGCTTCATACAAAATTATATGGCTCCTGTGCCCAAGCTCAGAGATAAAAAAAATCTCCATTTCCATAATCATATCACATTCACAACCTCAAAAGTAAAATACTCAATTGAATCAAAATGAATGAATGAAAATATATATTTTAAAGAGCGTGTAAAAAATAATTTTTGAATTTTAATAGGCGAGAGGCGTCGGCACGTGCCTGGTTTGCTAGGGCTGTAAATGCTCAAAGAGCCCGAAGTCGTCGCGTTGAGGAATCCACATTTTTCAGCCTTGTTCAACATTTTGCTTTAACTCTCTTCGAATGCCTTGAAGCTGAAGATTTTGCACCGGCAAAAGCATTAATGAATCTCTCATTTACTTTCTATTACGAAGGTAATAAGTAAATAAATGTTGTTATATTTATTTTATAATTGTTATTTCTCTAATAAAACTTCAGCTTTCTAGGTTTAGTACAAGGAAGTACAGGGAGGAACAATATTAAGTCCCACCCATGCCTTTTCTACTTGTGATTATTTCATTGTTTTAAAAAAAAATTCTATATTTTTTTTAATGGGAACCTTCATGGTTCAAACCTAGAAAATTTCCAATAAAGATTTTCATTTTCTTTTATAAAAACAATGAAATAATCACACGTAGAAAACGCATGGGTGGGACTTGACTTTGGCGTTCACTGTACACAAAAAGGATGGTGTATATCTGATTTTTAAGTATATTAACAACATTGCAAAGATAAAACGTTTAAATTTTATCTACAGGAAGCTGTCGTAACTTCTGGACATATTTATTTTCAGATCGGGCCTTATTGAGTGGGTTTTAATAATTTGTTTAATGTACAATAAAAGGATTGGGACTAAAGAGAAAGTAGAATCTAGACTAGGGTTGGATTAATGTGATTTTTTCCAGGGCCAGGGAAGGGGTATTAACAAAATATAATTGGGAAAATTTACCTCTCTACTAAAATGTCCAGATTTAGGTGACTTTGGCATGGAGCCTTCTATCCATTAGCTTATCCAACAGGGAGTTTGTTTCCGATATAAGTCATCCGGTTTGTGAATATCCTGCAAAAAATACAATTTAATATTCAGACAATTGTTTTTTTAAATTGTTTGAGGTCTTTTTCGGCATTTGAGGCCATTTATACCCTTACCTATTTATTTCAATTGAATAGTATTTAATTGAAATAAATTTCTTCAGAAGGTAAAGCTATACCTCTGAGCCTTAGGCTAGTAGTGCTTTCACTATTCTTTTTGATCTCTAAGAATTTTGTTATCTCTCCACTTTGTAAAAAAACTTTGTTTTGCTGCTTGCATTTATCTCATTGAAAAATCTATTATTGATATATACTTATATAGGCCTATATATATCGGGTTAAGTCGCGTTAGTTCAGGGCTAGAGCATTAGCTTCTGGTCAAGGGTTCGCATCCCGTCTCATGGGACAAAAATTTATTTCGATTGGTGTGGCTACCATGAGGTTTAAATGGCCTTCGATGCCGAAAAAGACCTTAAATAAAAATTATTGTTGCGTTGATTGTTGAGATAAATAAATCTCAACAATCAACGCGACTTAATCCGAGAACACTTATCTTGGCATAAGCCAGTCGTGGAAGCCTTCCAGAACATAAAAAAAAATTCCTGCCAAATTCGAAAAAGTCCAAAATAAGTACCACTCTAATACATATATATAATTGTATTAATTGGTGCCACTGTCTTATTCTTTAGTCTCTCCTTTAACATCATCAGTGTCAAGTTCTTCCTCAACCACACCTGAACGTCAATATCTCCATGCTTATCTTCGAGATCAACGAATTTGGCGTTCACAACGATTCTGGCATGCGGCGTTCTTTGATGCCCTACAAACGGAACGTGCTCGAGGAATTAGCACACGTGATGATGTCACAAATTTAGGAATGAATTCATTGATTGATGAACAAAAATATGCAGAAAATATTGCATTTGGTCAATTAGGGTAAATTAAATGTGATTTTTAACCTTGATTTATGATATTCATTCTAATTTTTTGCCCAAATAGCACATTTACATGTAATATGCATGCCTTTGGCCTTACTAAAGCTCAAACGGCCGAATTTTTACGAAAACAATGTACAGTAGCAAATTTGCGACCAGGTAAAAATAAAAATATTCTGAAACGGAACCTCTCTTGAAATTTAAATAAAAAATTAACGTTTTAATTATTCCAGAGCAAGAGACGATGCTGAAGGCAAACTTAGACAGAATGTATGATGAGCCTACGCCCCCGGAACCCCGATGGCGACGTCTTGCTCAAGAATTGGCGGCTGTGGCGGCTGTTTCACGACGCTCTTAGCCTCCACCTACTCACACCTAAATAGTAGCTCACTTATACTAGACAATAACAAGCTAGAGTGCGTTTATCGAAAATGGATTTTTTTTTTCGAAATTTATTTCTGACAATCATAATATATCATCTCTTCTCGAATGTTTTTTTTTTAATTTGTTTGTCGTTTTTTTTAATTTATCAACATTCTACAGGATAGTATGATTAAAGACAAAATTTTGATGTTTCTTAGGAAGGCTGAGAAGAAAGTTAATTTCTGTTTTGTTATTGTTATATTTCATTGTTATTGTTCATTGTTCAAACACTAACAATGAAAGAAAGTTAATTTTGTATTATTATTTTTGGATATCATCCTTAATGAATTCAGACCTTCCACAATTTTTTGTTTCAATTTTAAAACAAAAAAAATGGTATATTTAGCAAGACACTTCGAGAAACTTTTCTCTTGAAGGAAAGACTGAATTGTAAATAGGGTAGCCAGCAAGAAACTCCTTAAAAATTGCTTTGAGAATTCTTGCTCACTTATTCTGGGTTTATTTTGTAAATATATGTATATTGATAAAAGTTTTTGGGGAAGAGATATGACAATCAAGGCAGCTTTTCTTTATATTTTGTTATCAATTCTTTATTTTTTATTTTTTCTAAACTAATTATTAACTTCACTATCCATTTTCGATAATATTTTTTATATTTAAGCCATTTAATAAATAACATGAACATTTATAATATACAATATATATACATTTTTTAATATCCAATATTCAAAATAATTGCTACGGTAATATTGAGATGAGATTGATTTTAATTTAATTTATTATTAAGATGTGAATTATTTGGATTATATATTAATTTAAATTTAAAACAAAAATAATTTATAAACAAAAGGGATCGAATGATTTTACGCAAAAGGCTGTGTTACACAGGGTGCTACCTCAAAATTTTTTTATGGGAGATATTAAAAAATGCATATATGTATATGTTTTATTCATTATAATTTCTTATTTCTAATCAATTCAATTTGATAGTGGGAAAAATCATTATAATGTAATAATGTTTAGAGTAATCATTATTAATATAAGATGGAAAGTAGAAGGCTAAAAAGCAACTTAGCAATCGATTCTCTTTTAGTAAAAATAGATATTTGGTGACTAATTTAATGCGAAAAAATCTACATTTTTTCTAAATTTACTACCACAATCTTTATAGGAATGAGAGTGGATAGGAGTCAGAGGGACCTGTAATTTTTTAAACCAACCATTTGAGAAGATTATTAAAAATAATCCTTCGGATTTCAAAATCTAACTTTATTTTCCAAAACATTAGACTTATAATATTGATTGGCACATCAAAATTTTCTCATATTATAAATTCCTATTCTGTGTGCTGCTTAGGAGACATTAAAGAATTCAGGGTATAGTCGGTTGTATATATATATTAGGAAGAGACCGAAGTTTTGGTTTCGGTTACGGTTTCGGCCAGTTTCTGCCAAAAATTCTGGTTTCGGCTTCAGTCGAAATCAGTCGAAACCTGAGTGTGAAAAGATGGGATGAGACTCGCACACAAAAAACAAAAAAAAAAAACGTCGAATGATTTTCTCAAGAGGGGAAAAATAAAAGAAAAAAAAAGAAGGTAAAATGATATAAATTTTGTATAGGAAATACAAGTTTCTGTTTCGGCCGAAACTAAGATTGAGGCCGAAATTCGGTTTCGGTTGAAAATCTTGTTTCGGTCGGACCCTAATATATATTAAAAACTCCCATAATACTAATAATACAAACAACAGAAGCTTTAATAAACATTATTAGACAATATATATATATATATATTTTTTTTTTTTTTTTAATTCAATTTAAATATATATATATATATATATATGGACCCAGTTACGCATTAGTGTGCAAAGCCCCAGATTCCGAATTTTGAGAAAATTAACATTAAAGTTTTTTGTTTTCATTGGATTATATATAATTTTTCTTGTCAATTGTGCAAGTAGCATTAAATTTAAATTCTTTTAGTACATATTTCATAAAAAATACTATAGCATTTGAAACAATATTCCGTGCTTAACTCAATTTTTAATTTTTTTGGCGCTTGACACCCTAACAGGGTCCATATATATATATATATATATAGTCTAATTTAATCTTCCCTAAACTAGAACATTGACCAACAATCATTATTATATGTGGAATGCTTTAAAAATTGTAGTATTTTGAATCCGATTAATTTATATTTTATTTTATAATTCCGCCTTTAAACCATTTAAACCAGTTTATTTAAAAAAAAATTCCGAATTTAAAGTGTCTGGTCATATATATACTTTGATGATTAGAAAAATCCGTGCATCCTAAGACGGATTTTCATCTCGATAATATAAAAAAAAGCAATTTTTGGACAAAATTTTAGCTCCATTTTTTGGAGTTTTTGCTTTCCACAAATACTAAATAGACTAACTCTGTGATCGTATTATTAATTTATAAGATTCTAATTAATTACCTTTCATAAAAATTTGATATTTATATATCAGATTCTACAATTCAATCAAAAACTTTGCTCAAAGAAGTAAAGAAAGCAGAATTATATAAAGTACAAGAAAAAAAAAAGAAAACAATTTCAAACAAAGAGATGTGATATATTAAAGCAGCGTTTTTCCAAAGAAGACCGTAAAATTTTATCGAATCGTTAGAATGGAATCAACTAGATGACAAAGAAAACTTCCTCCACTAAAACAAAATAAAATTAGGAATTCAAGAAAATTGCAAAAATTAAATAATAGAATGCAAAATAAATTTCGAACAACAAAAAACATTCCAATTCGTGAATTCCTTCTCAGAAAGAGACGACCTGTTATCCGAACAATTTTAATTTTGGGTTAAAAAATTTGAACCGTTTAAAAAGTGATGAAATTAAGATGTCTATATAAACAATTGCACTCAAAACCTAACAAGACAAATGTAGTGTATTTGTAATTGTAAAATGTATATTAAATAATGTAAAACAAATGTTATTTGCGAATAAGTAATTATATGTTTATTTATCTCATAACAATAGAGTTTTGTAACAATTAGTATCCATTAGTGTATATGACATTCCCCCCCCTTTTAATAAATGCCATAAACTACACTCTCTCTCAGTCACTAGTGTCAGCCTTGACACGTTGTGGTTACTCTGAAGAGTAACTCTCATGGGAATGATACTGAGGTGGGTTCTCGTTTCCTTTCTCAGGAGGAGGCATCTCAAATAGAGTTGGATAATTTATTGCCATGAGGTGGATTTGAACTCGAGTTGTATTCAACTCAGGATTATAAGCTTAACTGCTTTATCCTCTCGGCTAATCGCGTCCTCAATAAACTACACTAATGGATACTAATTGTTACAAAATATGACATATATATAAACTACACTAATATGACATATATATAAACTAATATGACATTTACATAAACTAATATGACATATATATAAACTACACTATTGGATACTAATTGTTACAAAATATGACATCCCCCCCCCCTTTACAAAATGTCATAAACTACACTAATGGATACTAATTGTTACAAAACTCTATTGTTATGAGATAAATATATATATAATTACTTATTCGCAAATAACATTTGTTCTATATTATTTAATATACATTTTACAAATATAAATACACTACAACAAAAAGTCAAAAAATTATTTAATGAAATTTGAATTGACTAAAAAAAAAAAAGTTCAACTAATATTTTTTACTCTTCCGTTACTGAGCAATGATAAATTCCCAATTTCTTATCACTGGAATATTATTATTTACTATAAGCTGGATACGAACTCAAACTATTTTAACTTGGACAGCACACTGTATAAAAATGAAATTTTAAAATACCTTTAATTTTTGATAAATATTTCATTTTTGTATCTTTGATAAAATATTTTTAAACTAACATCCCTTTGTCATTTTTAAATTAAAAAAAAATAATTTAAAGGAATGCGATACTTGAATGGCGTCACTACTCTCCTCTACATCGCTAAATAAATCTAGAAATATACCCTATTAAATAAATAGCTGATGATACCTGTTGAGAACGCACAATTTTGACATCATTTTTTTTTCTCCATTTACTCTTAAAATGTTCATGTTGGAAAAAGATCGTTCGTTTGTCAATTTGCTGATCGTCAAAGACATCAATCTAAAAGCTTGGCTGTGTAAAAGATTTGTATAAAAATGCCTTTTTCAATAACGCTTGATGGCATTTGTGAAAACATTCTTATCCTGTTAGATGACAATATTAATATATATATATATGTCTTATAAAATCAATCTATTTATTTAAAAAAAAATGTAAGTTATTATATATCTATATAAGAATATATCTCTATATATTATTTGTAGAACTTATTTTGTTGATTATTTCTAATAAATATTAATAAAAAAAACTAGTATTTTTTAATTTTTATTTATAAATAAAAATTAAATTTCAATATCATCATCTCCTAATTTATTTATTATGCTTTAACGATGGTGTGATCTGGTAATATTTTAATTACAAGAGATTTTACTCAGACTATAAAAAAATTCTAGGTGGTCTTGAATATTTAGTTTCTAAATTATTAGAATGAATTAAGTCAAAAGTGCTAAGGTGATAAATTTATTCGACCTTTCAATATAGTTATTGTATATATGTATATATATATATCGTTATTTTTTAGTGCTCTGAAGATGACTGTATGCAGTAAGGTCGAATAAATTTATCGCCTTAGCACTTTTGACTTAATTCATTCTAATAATTTAGAAACTAAATATTCAAGACCACCTAGAATTTTTTATAGTCTGAGTAAAACCTCTTTTGTAATTAAAATATATTATTTATTATGATTACAAATATGAATAGGCGAAGGACATGAAGGCGAGCTGGTATAAAAAGGGCATTATAAAACTGCCACAGCGTCTACAAAAATGCATCGACCGAAATGGAGATTAGGTAGAAAAATAAAGCACTCTCCAACCTTTAAAATGATGTAACTGTTATAGAAAATAAACGGTTCTTTGTATATTTTGTATATATAAAAAAAATAGATCTTACTTTTGGGATTGTCCTAGTAAATAAATTTAAATTAAAAGAGTATTGATTGAATGTAATACTCTGGATATTTTGCTGTAGACAAAATACTAGAAACAAGTTGTTTTCTATTGTCCGGCTACCACAACACCGTACAGGAAATGTACAGTGGGCGCCATAAGTGCCTTATCTGTTCGAGAGTGAAGCCTTGAGCTGAGACAAGTAAACCAATATTTTTAAAATAAATAAATCATCTTTTTTTAATACAACTTAAGGGGATAAAACTTCCAAAAGCTGAGGATTTTGGTTGCCTAAGCTCAAAGCTCCACTTTCAAGGATATCAGGCACTTGTAGCACTCACTGTACGAGATATTTTGTCGCCAATAGAATGTACAGTGAGAGACAATATTAAGTCCCACCAATGCGTTTTCTACTTGTGATTATTTCATCGTTCTTAAAAAAAAACTTATATTTAAATGAAAACTTTCATGGTTCAAACGTAGAAAATTTCCAATAAAGATTTTCATTTTCTTTTATAAAAACAATGAAATAATCACAAGTAGAAAAAGCATGGGTGGGACTTAATATTGTCCCTCACTGTACGTGTACGATCGTCCTCACCACAGTTACTTGAACACAAAACCTAACAAGAAGAAACAACTTGCCCGAGAAATTTTGTCGTTCGTTCCTGCCTGCGTCCAGACAAAAGGAATGCAAGTGGGATCATTTTCAAGGTATTTTTTTTTTTTTTCAATAATCTGTTGATTATAATTATTTTTTATAAATAGGAATATACCGGTAGTAAATTAAAAATTTTTTTTATAAGATTAAAAAATATTTATCATCATGTTATTTTTTTTATTTCATAAATCATTTTTGAAAAAAAAAAATAATAATAAATTATTATTAAAACAATTACACATTCAAATTATAAAGCATATTAGTTAAGCTTTAATATAAATTATATTATTAATATATCTTATATAAAAGAGAAATAACGAGATTACAGAATGCAGAGTTAATTGAGATAATGATTTTTTTTTTTAAATATAATAAATTAGATTAATATCACTTAATTTCATTGGAGTCTTTGAGTTGTTAAGAGATGTGAGGAAAAGTACTCTAAGAAGGTTTTTGAGGGTATTGATAATTACTAAAAATTCACTATATTATCTATTTTGATATCCTCCCCTTCCACCGCGACCTCCACGGCCACCACGTCCACGATAACCTCCGCCTCCTCGATCATCCCGTTGATAACCTCGATCATCTCTTTGATATCCCCGATCACGATCATCTCTTTGATATCCCCGATCACGATCATCCCTTTGATATCCTCGATCTCGATCATCACGTTGGTATCCTCTTTCGTTTCCTTGATAACCACCGCCTCCGCCTCCGCCTCCATGGTATCCGCCGCCACCTCCGCCTTGATGACCGCCATAACTGCCTGCAGCGTCGAAAGCCTGCTGGCCCTGATTCCAACCTCCCTGGACACGACCACCACGACCTCCGCCACCGCCACCGCCTCCTCCACCACCGCCTCCGCCTCCGCCGCCGCCACGACCACCGCCTCCTCCTCCTAAATTTATAATTTATTTTCAGAATATATCAATGGTTAGTTTTTTAAGTAGAAAGAGAACTATTGGTAAATTCTGATAGAAACAATATTTATGTTTTGGATTTATATATGGTCTGTATGCCGTATATGCATGTAGTTCATGAGGTTATTGAGATAGTATACGAGTGGTTGTTTATTTATTGAAATGCTAATTTATTTTAATGAATATACTTTTGTTTTTAAAATTTAAACTTGCCTTGTCTTTGTTGCCAGCTGGGCATTTCTGGAGGTGGAGGCTGTTGATCCTGAGGGCGACCTCCTCGATCAGGAACCTAAAAAAGAACAAAAATATTAGTTTTATTTTTATAATCACTTTTAAGCTGGGAACATAGTTCGGCCTCAGGGGATCTGTAGTTTTTTGTTTATATATAAGGTGAACGACAAAAAGATAGGGTCAGGCATTATATTGAAATTTTTAATGAATGAATATAAATATTATAATAAAATTAGGATAAAAGAGTTGAGTAATTAAAGGAGTTAGGTTAGGAACCTATACCAATCATTCCATCGAAATTTTTTTGATGTTTTTAGGTAATTTTTGCCATTTGTTTGTGTTTATTCATTTTTCCATTTTCAGAACCTGGCCCTATCGTTTTGTCGTTCACCTTATATATATATATATATTTGATGAAGCTCAAGAACCTTCTATACAATTTCCAAGAGGATTCGGACCAGTAGGTTCAATTAAAGTCAAAAAGTTTTCTAAAACAAAACTTTATTTGACCCCAGACAATGTTTCGTCCACTTGCTGTAGGACTGTCCGAATCCTCTTGGAAATTATATATATATATATATATATAGTTATGGAAGGTTTCCGCTACTGGATGTATGCGAAGATAAGTTTTCTAGGGTTAAGTCGCGTGGGGTGCTGAGAATTACTCGACGTTTCAAGAGAGAAGGGAGTTAGGGGGTAATGATGGAAGAGGGTTGTGTACGTGGTCGCAGCCTTGCTGGTCCCCAGGTCAATTTGTTGGATGCCTCAGAGGCGTGGATTGGTCTCTGAGAGCTGGAGGATGGTTGATTGTGTGTAATTGTGTTTGTGTTCGGTTTAGGTTGACTAAGGGTCCTCAATCTGCCTTCTTACCATCTAACAGCCCATGAAAAGTTCGGTCTCTAGCTTCTATATTGTATAATACATATATATATGGACGTTCTAATTAGCAAAGTGCGTAACTCTATTTTTGATTATTTTTCAGGAGAGCCAAAAATACATTTCATTGTCATTGTTAGAGCCACTGTTAAACACTTCAAGTGCGGCATCTTTTCGAACTGAAAAATTTGAATTACGCTCTTAACCAGTTCAGGGCATAAGGAGAATGATATTTTTCAACAGAAAATACAAAAAAATGATTTTTGAAAAAAAATGGAGCTAGACACTTTTCTCCTGAGAACGTCGATATATATATATATATATATAATAGCCGGCCTGTTCTATTCCTTCCCAGTCGAAAAAAAAACCACCCCCTCTGCAAACCCAGCACGCCGACCCCGCACCACGGGAATAATAAGGGCGATGATAAAAGATTCACAAAACAACTAAAAAGTAAGAACATTTTTAAAAGAACTTACCCGGCCAATTATTACACTGTTAATACTAGATCTTGTATTCTTTCTAACAGATGAGGAACTAGTTTTTTCCATAATAGCCAAATCTTCCCTAGCAGATAACAAATCAGCCAATTCAACAGTCGGCTGAGGGATCATCTTCTGTCGATGTTGTTGATATATTTGAGTGATTTCATCTTGGCGTTTTTTCGCTGAATCGCTCCACTGAAATAATTAAGAAATATATATTTGTATCCATCAATATCTAAGATTAAAATATAATGATTTTTTTCATCAATACAAAGTTTTTAAATGTGAAAATAATTTTATTAAAATAATTGCTATAACGATTATAAAATCGCAGAATGATAAACTAAAGAGCCCAAAACTGAGGGAAAGAATTCAAGCAAGTGCCCGTGTGCTCAAAAAAAGAAATGCCGAATCAATTAATTAAATAATAAGAGAATTTCTCTGTTTCCTGGAGGTGCCAAAATCAGAGACTCTCTGACAAATTCCAATCCTGGGATCGAAACCTAAATTACTTCATTTGCGTCTCTTTTCTAAGTAAATTCTTTTTTATTTAAGCTATTTTTGGCCTTTAATTTCATTTAGATTACGTTCAATTGAATGATAGTTAATTATATTGAAATAAATTTTTGGTCCTTGCTACGAGAAGCGAAACCTGACCTCTAGAACAAGGGAAGAGTACTTAATCTACTATTGTGCTAAGGCCCAGGGTCAAGAGAATCAAATTGAAAAAAAAAAAAATTTCTTTTTATTTTTTATTATCATTTTAAAATTAAAGTTTTGCAAAAATTATTTATTCATAGAATAAAGAAAAAGAACAAGAAATATATTCTGATCCGAGAATCTTCAGCAATATAGTCTGATGTTCTAAAAATATGAATGTTATTTACTTCAACAATTTATTAGCTTGGCTTAGTATCAAAATACTTTAGCCATTTCAATTTTCTTCAACATATTATTATAATAGAATATTTTTTTTAATACATCTCAATCAATGTTTGATTATATTTTGATATTATTATTACAATAATAAATAAATACAAACATTTGGGTAACAAATGGCTTAAATAAGAATGCCTCGACCCACATATATATATATTATTCAAATAACGAGTATCGTATAAAGTCTTACATGGCCTAAGTTGCCGAAAAGACTGTGTGTGTGTGGAATGTGAGTATGAATGGAAAAAGTGTGTGTTTTTTAATAAAAAAAAAAAAATATACAAACACCTTCGAAGAAAATAATTTAATAAAAGGTAAGTGTAAAGGTAGTTTTGTGGGCGCTTTAAGAAAAGTAGGTCTAAACAATTTAAAAAATAATGATCTATTTAAATTGTGTCTGATGACATATATAAATAAATATCTAGTATAAAGAGGAGAAGGAATTTCATCTTGGAGTTAGTTCTATTTTCATTTTAATATTAGTTTTGCAAAAATCTCTAATAATTCAGTAGTTATTTTTCATGATGACACGAGATTTATTTTAAAAACCTTCGAATAAAATATTGATAGATACAGAATATGCAGGGGGGCCGGAACGAATTTGAATCAGGGGGGGGGGGGGGGCAAAAAGATTTTTTTTTAGAAAATTAAAATAATTTAATATGTTCACATAGTATAAAACAAAAACAAATCTACTATAAAGTTTTAAAAATTTTAAATATAATCACAATTTTAATAAAATTAAAATTTTAAAAAATTTGCTAGTGATTTTATCAAAAAATTTGGAAAATAATGAATTTCTTGCTCTTTTAAATTTTTTTAATTTAAAAGATTTTATTTTTTAAAAGTAAAAATGTATCATTTTTAAAAATAAATGAAATAAAAGAAGAAATTTTGCCCCCCTGCCCCCTCCTATAGAATGCCGGGGGGGGGGGGGGGGCAATGTACCCTTGCCCCCCCCCCCCAGTTCCGGCGCCTATGAGTATATGTAATAATATGAAATGGAATTAAATTTTTTATCGACTCCCGTTTCATTTTTTTCAATTTATGAGTTTAGAGAAAAATTTCTTAAATTGTGAAATATATATAAAATGTTTATGTTGACCTTTAATTTTTTTAATTTGCTGCTTTTTCAATTTATTATCTATTATAATATAATAATTTTTATCAAGATGTTTTTTGCATCATAAATATTTTATAAATAAAATTTTATTAGAAAAATCCCAGGATAAGATAAAAAGGCAAAGAAAAATAAGATATCTAAAAAGAAAAGATGTTTTTAAGCCTCACTTTTGTTATATCAACTTACGTAAAAATTATTCAATCATAATTTTCTAATTATCAAAAGGCATAACGTTAATTGATTTATTAATTTTTCTCGAAATTTATGATTAAGCTGATTAGATTCAATTCCTATAATAATCCATTTTATGGGTAGGTATTTGAAGATTGGAGATAAGAGATAATAAATTATTTTCATATTCTTACCTGAAACGATTGAATAGTGACATCATGTCTTTTAATTATCATTTCACGACGTAATCGATATTCTCGAGTTAATTCTTTACTAATTTCGTCCAAAAGATTCCATTGCTTATCTGAGAGTTGGCCATTAAAAAGAGGTTTACTAAATATACCGGAAGGCACACTAGATATCACTTCTTTTAGCTAAAAAAATAAAAATGTTGAATAAATATTTTTCTTAACTAAATGAGGGATGGCCAATTATATTGTTGGAATAAATAAATTAGCGTTTGCTTATCATATTTAAGTAATTTATTTGTGGTTTTATTGGTGAAAGATAACGCTGGTTTATTTTCTCCAACAATCTAAATTTTTTTATAAAAATTAATAAACAGGGTGAGTCATGGGTATAGGGCCAAAAACAGACATAACCAGACATACAACCATTTTATTTATATTTTCTGGATAGGGAACAAGAGGCATTTAAAGTTTGAAAAATGTTTAGGCTTTTAGTCTGAACGCACACCAAATGAGCAAAATCCTCTTGGACAAAACGTTTTGCTCAAAGCCAACGCACACCGATTAGGCAAAATGTTTTGCCATTGAGCGTTTTTGTCTAATCGGTTTGCGTTGACATTGGACAAAATGTTCGGTCATTGCGCAAAAACGCCCAATGACAAAACATTTTGCTCAATGCCAAAGCACACCGATTGTGCAAAACGCTCAATGGCAAAACATTTTGTTCAATGATGTCGAATCATGCTCAATTGTGTTTTGCCCCAGAGAAAAGATTTGAAAAAAATATTTTTAAGCACTATTAGTCAAAAATGTTTTGTTCGAAAACGTTTTTGCTCAATTGGTGTGCTTTCAGCCTAATAGAAACATTTTTCATTATCTTAAGATAATGTGATTCTGGCATATTGGCTGACATCGCTGCATCCCACCTCTAATACCTAATTTAATCTACTTTCTATTTATATTCAAAATAAAAGAATTTTTTTTTTGGAAATTATGGATCTCTAATTTAAAATGTTGTGAACTAAGTAAAAAGGTTATTATTATTATTTTTATTATAACACAACTAGCATTAAAAATTCCAGAAAATATTGGAACTGGAAGAATCAATGGGATGCCATCAGAGTGTGAGATTGTTTAACCAATAAATAAGAAATCACTTAAGGATTAATAAGAAGTGAGACTCCCTCAAACATCACTTAAAACTAACAATTATTACAACTCACTAGTTATAAACCATATTTACAGCTTCTACCAATATTTTCAATAAATAACGTTATAACAATTCATTTACCTTATTTTCTATTTTTCCAAAAAGCATTTGTGCTGTTATATTATTTGGCGGTTTAGGAAATTTTAAAGCTATACACAATGATTTGAGATCGGAAGCAGTAGAACTTTCATTCTAAAAAAATATGTTATTATTTGTAATTGTAAATTATTAAAATGGCAAATATAGTTTATAATATAATAAATAAATCATACCAGCACTAATTGCAAAGGTTTATCTAAATCTGGTTTATTAACTTTAATCATTCGAGCTGCTTGAAGTTCCGTAATTAGATAATCTAATAGAAGTAGTCGATCGCTTTTGGAACTCAACCGATCGTTGAGATGTCCTTCCATTAAGCAAGAATAAGAGCATCCTTGAAAAAAAAATTATCATTTTAAAGTTTGAATAGAGAAATGGAAAGTATATCTAGTCCTTCTAGTTTCCGATTTTGAAGAAATAGGCCTATTTATTTCTTTAACATTACTGTAATATTGTGCAATGTTACGAGATTACTGTTTTTTAGTCTTCATTACTCAATGCTATTTTTTTGTTGTTAATATTAACATGGGAGAGTTGATGAAAGCACAATCAATTTAAAAATATTGTCTGCCGCTCAATTTTAAGACAACTTTTCAAAAGTTAATCCTTCAATTCAATTGAGATTGTCACAGAAGTAACAACTTTTATAATCTTAGCAGAATTGTACCTGAAGAAGGCCACAGAATGATGTCTGAAACGTTGTAATTTTTACAAATAAACCACAGTTAAACCGAAAATCTAATTCTTTTACTAATTAATCCATCAAATTGTTTTTGACACTTGTGACATCTAAAGACAAATTCAATGTCAAAATGTGGTAAATGAAAATAAATATCACTTTTCCAAAAAAAAGTAATATTTAAATTTTATACTAGTCCAATTTATAAATATATAAATTTATATGATTATTTTCAATGTTAATTGATTAAAATTCATTTTTTATAAAAACGACTTTTATAATTTGAAGTCTTTAAAATAATGAAATATCTGAATGAATATATATATATATATATATATAAAATTTTTTTTTATTAGTTAAAAAATATTTACCTAATTCTTTTAAAAAACTACTTAATTCTAAAAGAAAAGCACTGGAATCTTCGGGGGCGGTGATTGCGTTAATTTGTTCATCCAATTTGCATAAATTTTTCAATTCTTTCGAAAGCCATTCAACAAGGCGCGTGTATGGCTCACTTTTAGGTCCTCCCTCCAAAGCCTTGTCTAAATATCCCTCTTCTAGAATTTCACCTTTATATCTATAAATTATAAAGAACTCGTTGGTAAAATATGGAAAAGTGAAATTTAATTTAAATAAATATAGTATTTTAAATAATTACCCGATGTCACGAAGAGTATCTAGAGTATCGTTTTGCATTCTTTTAAATGAATTAAACTATATAAATTATAAATGAGAAATAAATAAACAGTCGGTAAAAAAAATTGAATTAAATTAAAACAGATGTAAAGAATGCCGGCTTTATTAAACGTTGAATATCAAAGATAAAAAAATTAATAATGAAAAAAAATCAGAGTCGCTTTTATTAGTTCTACAATCACCCGACTAGAGAGCAGCATAGTATAGTAGCGGCAAATTTATAAATTACACTCCATGAGAATTCAAGAAAATCATATTTAAGTGTCATACTTTTGTTTGAAAAAAAAAAAAAATATATTTAAAGGTGAAAAATTGGTTTTTAACAAAATAATGTGTTTATTAAAGGTTTTGTGGTTTATATTGTTAATATAATGTGAGTTTTTAACACATTTTAGGTATTATTTATTAAAAATATATAAATACTGTTTCGGCTGTTTATTCTGCAATCGTTATTAAGTACTGTGGACGTGCTCCGACTCAAGCGAACTAACCTCTAAGGGTCAATTCCTTAGAGGTTGGTGGTGTAGACTTCGTCGGGCTCAAACGAACTAACCTCTAATGTTTAAGTCCTTAGAGGTTTGTTCACTTGAGTCGGAGTAAGTGCACTTGATAATGGCTGCAGAATAAGGAGCCGAAACGTTGTACAGTGTTTATATTTTTAATAAATAATTAAAACAAAATGTGGTCTATAATTAAAAACTCCCATAATAATAAAAATAATTTCTCCTTTATTAATTGGTTGATTAAAGTCAAATTCGGGGGGTGAGGGAATAAAATAATGAGATATAGAAAGAAAGTTTTAAACGTTTTATTATTTTATTTATTAAGATAAAAAGATTCGACTTTTTTTTTATTTTGCTCTCTCGGGTGCTAATCATTAAGGGGTTTATTTAATATACAAGCAGTGTCGTAACAAGGGTATGAAGCGCCTGTGGCAAGTGTCTAACTTGCGCTCCCCCCCCCCATAAAGGTGGATTCACACCGGGACCTGACTTGACTTGAGTTGATTCAGGTGGTGAACCCAACCTAAGTTTTCTTATGGAGGTGCATTGATAATACAATAAAAAAAAAAAAGTGCAGGAGGTGGATTTGAACTCGCGAAGTTTGGTTACGTGAGATTTGAAAAAAAAATGACGACGAATTAACCACTTGAGCCAAACTTTATTTAATTTTTTTTGGGAAAAATAAGCCTTAGAAGAAACATGAAATAAAAGAAGTATTAAAAAAATGTTAATATTCCACATATGATATATCATTTTTCATTACTTTTTATGCGGATTAATAATTTATAATAAAAATTTCCATAGCACGCATAGTTTTCAAATTATTCAATGGACAAACGTCAGATTGTTTATGCCTTAATGTAATTAAACCAAAAACTCTATCTAATATAAGATACATGTCATTAATTCTTGAATTCCCCCTGATTCCAGAGAACTAAAGCCCTTTTAATTATATGATCTAATTTAGGAGTTATTGGCGATCAAAGTTAAGCTTATTTTCGACCTTAATGACATCAACACTCAATTTTATATTATCGAAAAGTTTTTAGCATTGTCTGATTAAAACCAAATTTTTACCAGAGATTCATAATTAAAAAATGAGTTTTTTTCTAAAGTTTCATTGAGATTGGTAAAGAAATAAATAAAATATTGACTATTTTGTAAATTAAGTTTTAGAATTCGGGATCTCAGATCAAGCCTAGACACGGTTCATAGATCGCTCTCTTTACCCATCCGGGATCCCGAATTCTAAAACTCAATTTACAAAATACTTAATATTTTATTTATTTCTTTACCAATCTCAATGAAACTTTAGAAAAAAACTCATTTTTTAATTATAAATCTCTGGTAAAAATTTGGTTTTAATCAGACAATGCTAAATAAGCTTTTTCGATAATATAGAAAATTGAGTGTTGATTTCGAAAATAGTCTTAACTTTGATCGCCAATAACTCCTAAATTAGATCATATAATTAAAAGGGCTTTAGTTCTCTGGAATTAGGGGGAATTCAAGAATTAATAACATGTATCTTATATTAGATAGAGTTTTTGGTTTAATTACATTAAGGCATAAACAATCTGACGTTTGTCCATTGAATAATTTGAAAACTATGCGTGCTATGGAAATTTTTATTATAAATTATTAATCCGCATAAAAAGTAAAGAAAAATGATATATCATATGTGGAATTTTAACATTTTTTTTAATACTTCTTTTATTTCATGTTTCTTCTAAGGCTTATTTTTCCCTAAAATAATTAAATAAAGTTTGGCTCAAGTGGTTAATTCGTCGTCATTTTTTTCCAATCTCACGTAACCAAACTTCGCGAGTTCAAATCCACCTCCTGCACTTTTTTTTTTTTTTATTATTCTTAATTGTTTTTTACCCTCCCTCCAAGTTGTGAGCTGCACGAGGTTTTTATTTACCACCAATATAATCAGTGAGGCGCTACGGGAGAGGTGTGCTGATATAATTGTCGGAGGCCATTTCCCCTCCCCCCGTAGCGCCTCACTGATTAAAATGTTGGTAATTAAAAACCGCGTGCAGCTCACAACTAGGTCGATTCCCTTTGTTTTGCGCCCCCAGACCAGTTGCGCCCGTGGCGGGCGCGTGTTTTGCAACGCCCTCGTATACAACTATTAATTTAATAGTATCGATGGCAACTGGGGGATGTTCCACAAGCTGGCCACCCACCCGAGTTCCGCCGTGCTTGACATTGTTTCACTGCAATTATCTTGGTCTAATAAGTTGCCAGTCCCCCAAGCAAGATCTGATTTAAAAAATTTCGGGTAATAAAATAATGAAATAGACCTATATTTAAAGAAAAAAAACTTTAAAGGTTTTATTATTTTATTTAATCAACATAATGAACACAACTTTCTTTTTTACCTTTGGTTTTAGAAAGTGCTGTCAATTTCAATACATAAATTTTAATTTCCAATAATTTATCAGAATACAAGGGATGAAAAAAAATTTTAAAGGTTTTATTATTTTATTTAATTAACATAAAGAACACAACTTTCTTTTTTACCTTTGGTTTTAGAAAGTGCTGTCAATTTTAATACAAAAATTTTAATTTCCAATAATTTATCAGAATACAAGAGATGAAAAAAATTTATAACTTTTAAACTATAGGCCAAATTTCAATTGAAATTCCTCTAAGAAAAATTAAAGTAGAAAAAAAAAATATACTTAATATGTAATATATGTAAAAGATACTGGGCCGCAGCCTTCTATGAATTTTCTTTAATATTAAATTATATATATAACTGAGAAAAATTTCAAGTTCAAGAGTTCAAAATTTTAAAAGTGAGGCTTCAGTTCCAGTTCTGCTTCGGCTTCATCAGTACCATAAAACATCAGCCCAAAAGCAGGGTCACTTTTGCTGAGCTAAGCATTATTTGTCATAGATCAGACTGGTTGACCCCTATTGGGACTGGAAATATAGTACATCGAAGTAAAAATAGCAAGCAATTTATAAAAATAAGTAAAAAAAATATATTAGTAATAAAATATTTATAGGTAGAAATATAAATATATATATATAAATGAAAATATCCTAATTAATATATATATATACAAATATTTAAAAAAAAAATGATCCCTTTTTCCGGAGCATTCATTGATCTTCATTCATTTTGACTGATTTCTAAATCCTCTTCATTGGTATCTTCGCCATCTTCTATATTATCTTCATTGTTTACATACATAAAATATCCATTTTCATTGTTTGAAGTCAATGTTTTGTATAATTTGTTTGCTTTCGAAGACACTTTATAGGTTTTTGCTTTTGTCGTATTTAATTCTTTATTATCGGATTGATCATTATTTAATTTTTTTTGCCTTTGTAAATAAGCTTTTACAGCTTTCCTTAAAAGAAAAAAATAAAAAGTTAAAAAAATGGATTTAACACAACGCGAGAAACTCCACCTTCATATATACAATACGAGAATTAATCAAATATACAGGTCTATTCTCTAAGCAAAAACGTTAACTTTTAACATGTGAAATCAGCGTTAATTCATTTTAACTCCTCCTTGCCTCTAATTGCTATTCTGAAAGCAAAATCTTTAACGCCAAGGCGTTAACATTTAGTCAATAATGATAAAAATTAATGTCATGCCTAGGGGGGGGGGGGGTGCCTTTAATATTTTAACGCCGTAGTTAAGTCATAAAAATGGTGTATTTAACCTAAAAAGTAAGGTTTAGATTTTGACAGCTTTGAGATAAAAAGCAACAGGCTAACCTCGCTGTTAAAACTTTGTTTAGAGAATAGCATTTTTTTAACGGTGGTGAGTCAGATAGGCCTACTTAGATTGAAAATAACAAATCAGTAATGCGCATGCGCGAGAGGGTTATCCAGGGGTGTAAAAACACGAACAAAAATCCAGGGGTGTAAAAGCACGAACAGCACAAAACCGCTATCTTCATATGGATCGTTAACACCTGTGCTAATAAGTAAAATGTTATCATCGCTGTTAAAACTTTGTTTAGATAATAGCATTTTTAACGCTGGTGTTATTACTTTTCTTTTTAACACCCAATTTATGATGTTAAATTTTAACGTCTATTTTTAGAGAATTGACCAGATAAACAGTTTTTTTTTTTTAGATAAAATTCATTTGTTGAATAGAGTTATATACAAATCATATTTTTAACACTTCTCAATGTAGTGTCCTGCGTGAACTACACACTTTTGCCGAGTTGGAAGAAGAGCTTAACTCGCGCCCGGGGCACAATACCTTTTTAGCGCCCCCCCTCCCCCCCTATTCGAAAACCATATAATATTATATGTAAAATATACTCGCAAATTAATAAATAAATAAAGTCATAGGCTCAAGCTAGGCTTTAAATTTGTGACAAAATTATCCAGCAATTTTTTGTTTTGCAGACCATTTGGCGCCCCTTTGTGAGTAGCGCCCGGGGCATAATGCCCCCCCCCCTGCCACCCTCCCACCCCCTCGCAGGCGAGTTGTCAGTCAATTGTTCTTCGACTTCTTCATTGCTGGTTGGAAGCTTGATAATATTCCTAGTTCATAAATAGTTTGAGGGCGAGTTGTCAGTCTTCAACTTCTTCATCAGTCAGTTCTTCGGCTTCTTCATTGCTTTCGAATCGTTTTCCTCCAAGTGATTTTTTCAAGGGCGGGAACAACAAATAGTCACAGGGGAACAAATCATGACTAGAAGGAGTGTCTTCGAGGATTTCCAGCCCAGTTATTTCAATGTAAACCTTGTCAAGGCGGTGTGAGAGTTATCAGTAGAAAAACGATTCGAAAGCAATGAAGAACATGCATGCAATTGGCAACTCGTCTTCAAATTTTTAACGATCAAGGAATATTCAAGCTTCTAACTCACAAGGGGAGTGTACGGCCTTCCTCTCAGCGATTTGAACGAAAATTTTTTGATGAATTGTACTTTTTCAAAAACAAATTCTATTATAGCGAGAATGCGCTTCTCAAGGGTTCGTTAAAGATTTGCCAGTATGTCTTAAGTCGTTGCGAAGATTCATATTTCTAATAGCATTTCTAATGTTTTGCTTTTATGATCAATATCATCTTGCTTATTATAATTATTAATGCTACAATTTTTTAAAGTTTGTTGTAAGAATAAAAAATGCATGCTATACAAATTTCTTTGATTTATTTTCGCTCTATATATATTTTGACCTTTATGTATTATTTAAAAATAATTATAGTATGTAGAGGAGGTAGTCTAGTAGAAGAAAACTACCAAGTTAGCCACCAAGGCTTTTAGAAATATTTCTTCGCAACGGTTTAAGAAATGCTGGCAAATCTCTAACATTTTTTTTTAGACGAACCCTTGAGAAGCGCATTCTCTCGCTTTAACAGAATTTGTTTTTCATTAAGTACTACACATAAAAAAAATTTCATTCAATTCGAAGAGGGCAAGGCCGTACACACCCCTTGTCAGTGGCAAAGGTGTGTAGATCACGCAAGGGACTATATTAAGAAATGATAAAAGTATGGTTTGTATATAACACTATTCAATAAATGTATTTAAAAAATTACAGTTTATATTTGATAAAGATATATACCTGTTGATTGGGTCATTTTCATTTTCTTTTAGTATTTCATCATGTAATTTATTTTCTTCATTTTCTACTATTTCTTCATCTTCTTTATTGGATTTAAGACATCGAAGTACATCGAGTCCTGGTGGTGTGTCTTTTGTTTCAAATAAACGTTCATCGATTGAGCGTGGAGTCATCTAAAAAAAAAATGTATTGTTCAATCCTTTAACCATAAAAAATGTAGAGAAACTATCTTTTAGATTATTTATAACATTAAAAAATTCCAAATAAAAATCATATTAATATTTCAATGAAGGAAGAGAGTAGATTCACCCAAAATAGTACTTTGTCGCAAACGTTTTACTGGTCTGATAAATGTTCACAACCGAAAAAAAAATGTTTTTGACAAATTTTATTATGATAGAGCTTTTCTAAAATCACTCTGCACCATATTTTTCGAACATTCTTTTTCTTGCAATTTTTATTAATAATTTATATTCTTATCAGGACAAGGTAATATAATCTCCATCGCGGCTACAAGTTAGCGAATATAAGGGCATTCCGAAATGTCTTTGGAGAACAATTTTTTCTCTTGGATTTTCGTATATGGGAGAATTAAAATAATTTTAAACCTACTACTAGACTTTCGTTTTGGTTTCCAAGATCGGAATTTTTCTTGTTCTTTGCGCCTCTTGGGGTGGAAGATCCTAGAAAAAAAGATAATTTAAATTAATATAATTATTGGTGTATCTTATCTTATACTATTATCGAGCAATATATGTTTGTAAGCACATCAGTTCTTAAAAATGGCTAGGGCTATAACGATTTTTTTTTTTTTTTCAAATTTTAAATATATACTATTTTCGGAACCAATTTAAAATTGTGCTAAGTCACATCCTTGAGAAAATTCGGGTACTAATACTTTACTGATGTAAAAGTGTAAAATGGCTGTTATATATCAATCGTAAGGAAGGTAGATGTGTAGCCTGGAGAATAAAAAATTATTTAATATATTCTTTTGGTCGATTGGAAAATACATTGTAAAAAAAAGCATAGCTCTTCTCGAACACAAATAGATGCCTCTTAAAATAGTACATAAATATTCTATATAGTGGAGAATTCAGCAATTCTCCACAATAATCACATCATATCACAGCCACAACCTCAAAAGTAAATATTCTATATATCAATATTACACGACAACATCTATGTGTATTGCTTAACAACCTTTGGTCCTTGGCGTCCGAAACGTCGACCAAAAGAATTTAAATAATTTTTATTCTCCTGGCTGCAAATCCATCGTATTTATTTATTGTGAATGATCATTCTATTGACCAAATCGCCAGGACCTGATATGATACATAAATTTATATGTATTGCCCTATTGACCAACTCCGGGATTTTTAACAATTTTGAAGAACTTCTCGTGATTTATTATAGCTACTATTAATAATTTTAAACAATTACATATTTACCCTGTCTTTTCCTTGTTGTTAAAGAAGTTCTTTTTATTTTTTTATTAGTAATTTCCAAACTTTTTTGCTTATTCTGAAATATATTAAAAACAATAATTAACAATTATTAATATTTTGGAAGAACTTGAAATTTCTACCTTTTTTAAAGGCGATTCGCAATAATTATAACTTTTTGATTTGTTCATATCTGAAAAAAGTAAAAATAATATATTATAAAAGAATAATGATGTACATGTATGGACAAGACAATTATTGTTATTTTTCTATATTTATACTAATTATACTTCTACTTATACTATATAAATAGTTCTTTGTTACATGCAAAACGGCTCATTATTTTATTATAGATTAATAATTATTATATGTAAGCGAGGTGAATAGCTGAATCAATATGTAGAAGGATGAGTAAAAAGGCCAAGCAGCTATTATTATTTCTTTATTGATATTAAACCCACAGCGACGTTTCGGTCGACTATGCGACCATCTTCATGGCTATAATGGAGTATACAAAGACACAACATCAATAGGTTATACAAAAAAATTATTTTTTAAATCAAGACATTAAAATAGAGTATAATATATATAAGCCGCATAAATGAATTGGAAAGTTTATATTCAATCTGACTGGCGCTGAATGTAATTGTGATAGATCGTATTGAATAAAAAATTTTACATAAATGTCTATCAAAGAACTCAAGAGGGTTACTATTGACTAAACCCTAGGTACTTATATTATACTCTATTTTAATGTCTTGATTTAAAAAATAATTTTTTACTTTCTCTTACCTATGTATATATGTAATATATATAGAGAGAGAAAGTATTGGATTCATGTCAAAAATTCGATGTCGAGATTTTGATGGATCTTCACGTTTTGAGGTCCCCTGAATCCAAAAAGTGGTTTTCGCGACATGGTCTGTCTGTGGGTGTGTGGGTGGGTGTGTGTGTGGGGTGGGTGTGTGTGTGTGTGTGTTCAATTTTAAGCATGAAGGAATTGAGCTATGAGGCTGAAATTTTATATTTAAGTTAAACACCCCCGGGACCGGAAAAATAAGCTTTTAATCAAAATCGGCCAAAGAGTACTAGTACTTTACTGATGTACTTTTTCAGTTTTTTTCGATTTTCTCAAAATTTGCTCCAACGATTTTTTTTTAAATTCAAAAAATCAATTAATTTTTAGATTCTCTTTAAAATGTATATTCTCATTTTGCAATTGAAACCTTCTGAAGCACACTTTACTCTTGTATTTCATAGGGAAGATAGGAGAAATGGTTGCCATGGTAACAAAATATAAATATTTTCCCATACTTATAAATTTTACATCTGAATTCATATGTTCCGTACTGTCGGGAACTAAATATATGTCGACACAAAAAAATCTGGTGTGACAGCACAGAACACAACTTTCGATTACCGAAGGTAAGAGAAAGTTGTGTGCTGTGCGCCAGTCACACCAGATTTTTTGTATAACCTATTGATGTTGTGTCTTTGTATACTCCATTATAGCCATGAAGATGGTCGCATAGTCGACCGAAACGTCGCTGTGGGTTTAATACCAATAAAGAAATAATAATAGCTGCTTGGCCTTTTTACTCATCCTTCTAATAATTATTATGTGTCAGATAGTTTAGGAACTTTTTCTTAAAAATTTGGAAGTAGAATTAGACTTCCTTTTAGTTGAGGGACGATATATTGGCAACGAGTTATTGTTTTGACATAAGAAATAATTTATTTTGTTAACTAAAATGTTTTAACTCTACATGTTGGGTTTTATGCAAATAAATGGAAATTAGTACTTTAAATTAATAATTCTACAGTAGTAGAAAAGTATTCGTCAAATATACACCGTATATCAAACAGTTACCTAAAATAATTCTTTTAGGAGTGTGCAGTGTTCTCCCTCTGGAGCTCCTTTTTTCCAGATTATGAATTTGATCATTATTTTGTTTTGTAGCTGAAAAAACAATTGAATAAAAGCTACTGAATAAAAATCATCTACAAGAATCTCCTATTATTTCTTTTTTGATAATCCTCCAAAATAATTTTATTTCCTAATTATAATTTCTTTTTATCCGGAGATACAAGTATCTAAGACTTTTATACCTAAGAAAAAAGAATTTGATGTATCTAACACGAGAAAAATGTATCGGGTATCTTGCATTTAAATACTTTTTTTTGAGTAACTTACACATTTGTACCTCCTTCAAATACAAGTAATCTCTTAGAAGAACATTAATTGCATAAACATTTTCTTCGAAAACGGGATATTTTGCAAAGAGAAAAAAAGTAAATTTTTATTAAAAAAATTTAAAAAATTTCTACAATTAGGAAAAAAATTTTGTTATTTAATTAGATTATCTATCTCCTTTTTAGAAATACTAATTTCACTTTATAGATAAACTTAAAAAAATTTATTTAAATTAATTTTATTATATATATAAGAATATTATTTTATTTATACCTTTAGCATTTGATGAATCTAAATTCCTCCATAATTCAGCTATTTCTTCTAAATTGTTTAAAAATCCTTTTTTTTTAATGTGAGCAGAAATTGTTTGATTTAATGCTAAAATTAAAATCACAGATAAATTATCTTAATAAAAAAATATAAGAGAAATAAAAAAAAAATGAAATGGTTATTACTTTTTTCTGGATCATATAGCTGCCCCATTAAATAATATTTTTCTTGATTTTTTGAGGCAAATAATTGATCATTTAATACCAACATGATAGGAGTAATGATTTCTTTTTCAATGTTATCCTTACTAAAAATAATTTATTTTATTATATTAAATTTTAAGGATGGGAGTAGAATAAAAAAAGAATTAATGAATATAATAAGAATGATTGGATAATAAATGAAATTTGAGAAGGTAGAAAGAAAATCTAACAAACATTTTATGATATCATAACAGAATGATCAGCGAAAGATTTCGATATGCTAATTGATATAATAATGATATAATAATAAGAGTGAAATAGAAAAAAATGTTTGAATAGTAGGGTCAAACACATCAAGAACAGACAATTTATGACAAATGTAGTGTCCAGTGTGGGGTTTGCTTATTTATAACTATGCTGATTAATGCGCACGATAAAAATATTCCTGACTGTGTCTGGTCTAAATGATTTTATATATATATAATTTGCGAAATTAAAAGTATCACTAATAAAAAATAAAGGACATTTATGAAAGGCTACATGTTCGACAAGTCGAAATGGTGAAGTAGAGCCCTGCACGGGTACGGGTTGGCCCATAGGCCCATTACCCGCCCGGCCCTCGGGCCGGGCGGGCTTTAGAGGCCATGAAAAAATTACGGGCGGGTAGCAAGTCTAAATAAACGGGTTCGGGCGGACAGGCATGCAAATGAAATTTTATTTAAAAATTGCTAGACATTCGTTCATTCATTCACTAAATCTCGGGCGGGTTCGGGCGGGCCTGATGAATGGTAAAAAATTACGGGCCGGGTACGGGCGGGAAGTCAAAAAAAAATACGGACACGGGCTGGTACGGGCCAAAAAAAATCGGCCAGTGCAGGGCTCTATGGTGAATAGTAGTTTGGGGTAAAAATTCTTTGTTTCTTGGATTTTATTTCTACCTTTCCAAATTAATGGATACAAATTAAGTTGGATAATATAAATATTTAAAATTTTGTAATTTGTCTATGCAAATATGGTTTACCCTTAGTGGGAAAAGCTTAATGTATATAGATTGTTTTAAGGAATAAGTTTGTTCAGTTTTTATTTTATTTTTTATAAAATTTATAATATGAATATATATATATTAGGGTGTTTCATTTGAAATGAACATTTTTTTATTTTTACGGACACACTGAAAATCGAAAAAAATCCCTCGAAGTTTCGGCCCTTTATTTTTATTTTAAGTAGCTACTTCCTCTCGATCAATGAAATTTTCCCATTTAAATTAAATGTAAATCATTGTATTTTTTTTTTAAATTGTTATTGCTCAGTTCGGTTTTATGATTTTTCATAGCTATTGGTCGCAATTTGTAGTGTATTAGACACTCTTTAAAATGCCCAGTATTGTTTTATTGTTAGTTGAAACGTTTCGGCGGTGTCGGGCTCGAAAGTCCTATTTCCATAAAAATTATCATATTTTCTTTGTTATTAACAAAACGGCTGAAGATACAATAAAAAAACTTGAGGAATAATTTGCAGGAAATTAGATTTTCTACAAAAAATGTCCTATAAAATATTTAGCTCAAATGCGTTATTCACAAGATATATTCAGTAGAGTGAATTTAAGAAATAATACAATAAAAGTTGAAATTTAATGAATTATTCAATTCTCAATATATTAAACCGAATATATCTTGTGAATAATGAACTTGAGCTAAATATTTCATTGGGCATTTTTTGTAGAAAATTTAATTTCCTGCAAGTTTTTACTTACATTTTTTATTGTATCTTCAGCAGTTTTGTTAATAACAAAGAAAATATAACAATTTCATGGAAATAAGACTTTCGAGCCCAACACGGTTCAAGTAACAATAAAAAAATACTGGACATTTTAAAGAGTGTCTAATACACTACAAATTGCGACTAATTGCATCTATATATACATAAGTTAGCCACACGTCAATTTAGATAATGGTTTAGAGAGTGCATACATAGATAATGCACCAAGTTTCTAAACTTTTCGAGTGTCATGTATGTGTTTGAAGTCTTCATTCAACTAATTGTATTCTGATTCTCTTCCTGGAGAATATCATTTTTATTTTTATTTCTGCCCTTAAATTGAAATAAAAACTGAACAAGCTTATTTCTGAATTCACTAAATGAATGAATTATACAAAAAAAAAGTATAAAGTAAAAAAATTCAAATTTACTTACTCGATAATTTTTCCCTTTATTAAAATTGGATTTTTCCTTTTTTTGGAATCAAATAATGGTATCCAATCGTGAATATTTACAAAATTATCCTAGAAAATAATTCTATTTAATAATAAATAACAAAAAAAAAACTAATTGATATTTGTGAAGGAAGATGGAGATGTCAGTCAAAAAAGGATGCACCGGTTGCTCATAGCAATTGCATCATTTTTGAGATCGAATGTTGAAAATTAGAATTAGGTATTCCTAAATATATTTAGGAAAGAAATCGATATTATCACTAAGCCTTATTATATCGAATTTCAAAATTTCTGATTTTCGACTCGTTCCATCACTAGTAAGTAGGTATATATTTAAATAAAAAAAAACAATAATTACAAATAATACAAAATATTAACTTAAAAAAAATAAATTAGGTCTTTGTTATAATTGATTAATTAATTGCTCTAAATTATTTTTACCCAAAAAAACTAAATTAAAATCATTCCAATCGTTCTCAAGATAAACTAAGCAGTTTTGAGTAAGGGCAATGGAGTACGTATTTTGATTTTGGTTGCCAATGCCCTTCCTTAAAATTTATTCATCAAAGCCTATTTCTTCCCAAACTAAGGAAGGGGGCGCTCGCTTCGCCCACACTTGTAGGTAGTCTTTTAATATTGAATAATTTATAAATATTATTATATATCATTTATAATAGCATAAAAATATATAAATATAGGCTTATAAGTGATCTGATAATTCCGGCTGTTAGACTAGCCTGCCGTCTTTTGTAAAAGCGCTGAACTATTTGGCCGTTAATTTTTAAATAAAATAATACTTTGGTCCCATTTCATTTAATTATTAAAGGTTGGATTTAATGATTTTTACATTTTTAGATTTTAAAAAAAAATTCGAATTTTCATAATAGAAAGTTTTTTTGCATTTTCTAAAAATATATTAATAAAAAAATATTTTTTAATTAATCGTAATTAAAAAAAAAAGCATTCAATTATGTAAAATGCTCACTAATTTAAATCGTTAAAAAAAATACTTTAAAAAGCCTCAGTAGTTTCGGACTAAAGATTCAATATTTCCTCCTGAACCCCCTTAAAATACAAAAATTTTTCGCAAATAGTTGGGGTATTTACTACGACTAAAAAAGTACTTACATTTTCTGATTTGTTTTTCTGAGTAATTCTAGTCTCATTAATTTTTGTTGAGTTCATTGTCCTCTCTTGAGAGAAGTCCAATCTTCTTGAAGGTGAAGGTCTCCCATTAACGACAGATTCTTCAAGTGAAATTAATTTCCTTTTCTTTACATTCATATCGCTTTCATTCATATCGCTTTCCATATCACACAGTTCTCGTTCAGGAACTTCATTCTCGACATCTCCTTGATATGTATTTTGTTCTTTATTGTCATAATTGTCATCCATTTCGTATGGAATATCTGGCCAGGTAAAGTTTTTTGGTTTTCCTATTTAAAGATTAGGTAGATTACAATTTGACATTAAAACTTTACAAATTATTTTTAATTCGAAAATTACCTTTATTAATATATGAAATCCATAACTCGATGTCTTGGCCCCAATCATCAGGAAATCCAAAGGCAAATTTATTCAAAATATATTTTGGAATTTCTAAAAAAAAAAAAAAAAAAAAATAAATAATAATTTTGTATAACATAAAAATATATAAATGCGACTAGTATCCCACTACCCAGTGACAGGGTTGGAAAAAAACCCCGTTTTTTTTTTTTTTTTTTTTTTTAAAGTCCAACCCTTCGGGTTTTTTTTTTGGGATTTTCGTTTCTTTTAGTTAGATGTGATTTATCTTTTCTGCTCTAGCCAGTTTTATAAAAATTTCAATATTCACCTTGCAAAATAAAGTAGGTAAACAACTTGGTGTTACTACATAATTTTTCTGCGGCGTGCCCTCCCCTTTTCTTAACTATGAGAAACCATGCCGCCCTCCTTGGATGGGTTTGGAGTCTAGACAGGGGAAGTTTAAATAGATGAGTTTAAAGGAAATTTAAATAAATTTCCGAATATTTAGGATATCTTTTCTATATATTACAATTTATTTTGTTTTGCAATTTTTTTCAGCAGTTTTTTCACAAAAACCCAATTTTAGAATATATTGCATATATTGGCCGTAGAATCCAAATATGCAATAATATACAGGGCGTTCCATTTATAAAAACATAACTTTTATATGGATCACCTTGCATAGGTGCAATTGGAACAAAAATATTTTAAATTTGTAGCCCTAAAGGCCCCACATTATGCACGATCAACATACTTTAAAAATGTCTGTTAATAAGCCCACAATTTTCCGTCCACGCACTAATGGCCCACCAGGTATAGGTAAGAGAAAGTAAAATTTATGTTGTCTATCAATCTTAACGTACATATAAAAAAGGCATGTATGAATGTATATATGTATCCTAAATTGTTTCAGATTGACTAGCCGCTGTCAGAGAGAATTTTTATGGGCTATTTGAATCAGCCTTTTTTTTATATAGGTTAAAATTAATTAAATAAAATAAGTGATGGAGCAGGCAGCCAGGAAATAAGCCTTTACGAAATGAAACTCAAGAGTAGTGTAGTTCACATGCCTTGGAAAATAAACATAGTTTTGACATTGACAATCCCAAAGTCTTATTGCAAGTAAATAATACAAGTAAAAGATTATTTGTGGAAAAATGTTTCGATAAAGGCATTGGGTGATAGAGAAATAAATTATCAAACCGTCTGTGTGCGACTTACTTGTTAGTAACTTTTATATTTCGTTTCTTAATGGTCTCTACGACAAGTTGTTTGTGTAATAATATAAAAATTAGTATAAATAATATTGAAAAGTTTTTTCTAAAACAAAGAGGAAATGTTTTTTAATAAAATATTACATTTAATAAAAAAAAAAATTTTGGAAAATAATTTTTTTTTATAATATCTATTAAATGTTCATTTATTTTTGTGTCAACGCGGGTCGTCGCCTGTCTATAGGATTTTCTTGACCTCGGATTATCTCTTTCTTTATGAAAACAAAAATATTCGACCATCCTCAAGAGGTCACTGATATAATTTTAATAAAAATCGAAAAGTTAATATTTTTTATAAAAAAAAAAATTAATTAGAACTATTTTGTCACTTGAACTGACTGCAACGTATATAAAAAAACTCTTAGCATTGCTTGGAATATATGTACAGTGAGGGACAATATTAAGTCACACCCATGCCTTTTCTACATGTGATTATTTCATTGTTTTTAAAAAAATATTATATATTTTTTAATGGGAACTTTCATGGTTCAAACCTAGAAAATTTCCAAAAAAGATTTTCATTTTCTTTTATAAAAACAATGAATGAAATAATCACAAGTAGAAAATGCATGCGTGGGACTTAATATTGTCCCTCACTGTACAGCATTTTATGTATATTTTCATAGGCGCCGGAACTGGGGGGGGGGGGGGCAAGGGTACATTGCCCCCCCCTGGCATCCCACAGGGGGGGGGGCAGAGGGGGGCAAAATTTCTTCTTTTATTTCATTTATTTTTAAAAATTATATATTTTTACTTTTTAAAAATAAAATCTTCTAAATTAAAAAAATTTAAGGAGTAAGAAATTCATTCTTTTTTCCAAAAATTTTTGATAAAATCACTGGCAAATTTTTTAAAATTTTAATTTTATTAAAATTGTGATTTTATTTAAAATTTTTAAAGTTTTATAGTGGATTTGTTTTTGTTTTATACTATTTGAACATATTAAATTATTTTAATTTTCTAAAAAAAAAATTTTTGCCCCCCCCCCTGATTCAAATTCGTTCCGGCGCCCCTGTATATTTTTAATATACAAAATAATAAATTGACAACTCTACATTTGGCTCAATGCACTGGCATTTGAGTAGATACTGTATGTAAAAAAATATTTTTATTTCTTGTATATTGGAATAATCATTTTTACTATATTCAAAATGTACAGTGAGCGCCACAATTAAGTCCCCACTTCATAGCTTTAGCCTTAATTATATGGTGTAAAGTGAAATAATTTTAATGACCTAAAAGGTAAAACGTAAAATCTGGTACAGATGATTTTATTTAACCTTTTAAAATTTGAAATTATTTCACCATTTACCATATTCCATACCATATACTTAAATAAAAAAATAAATAAATAAATAAATGAATAAATTTATTACGACCCGCTTAGAGGCACCAGTCCTCGGTGGCTAGGTCCAACAAACACAAATACAAATTTAAATACAATAACAAATACAACAAAACAAAACAAAAGGAAAAAAATAAAATAAAATAAATAAATATATAGAAATGCATGCCCATTAACAACATGTTCATGCATTTCCATCGAAAGAAATAAAAAAAAACAATTATCAAAAAAATTCACGCAAGCCACGAGACCAGGAGTAAGACTAAAGCTTTCAGGTGGTGACTTAATTGTGGCGCTCACTGTACAATGCTTACAGCTCGAAAATGGACTGAGGATGGCGTTATTTAATTAAAGCCGAAACTGTCTCCACTACTCTTGAGTTTCATTTCGTAGAGGCCTATTTCCTGGTCACAAATTGTTAATTAGATATAGAGTTAAATGTGCCTACAAATAAAATGCACTTCAAAATTCATAAATTTGAATGCATTAGTGCAAAAAATTATAGGGGGGAAACAACTGGTCACATCCCGAGATGCCGCCCTCAGGGCCAAGCCTTTTACAACTTATAGGGCTATATTATAAATACCTTTTTTCTTTTTCATTGGTCCGTTTAGTAATACAATACAATTTGGATCCTTTATTGTAAGTGTATACTTATTAATTCGACTATGGATTTCTCCTTTAAAAAATGAACAACTAAAAAAAAAATTATTTATTTTAAAAACAGTAGTAGAATAAATTAATTTCAAGAAAAAGACTTACTCCAATGGATATCCAGTAATACAAGGCATTAAATTAGAATTAATATGTAAACTCCAATCTTTTATTGTAATTTTCTAAAAAAAAAAAAAAAAAATTGAAATTATTTAAAAAAATCTGATGTGACTGGCGCACAGCACACAACTTCCTCTTACCTTCGGTAATCGAAAGTTGTGTACTGTGCTTGTCACACCAGATTTTTTGTGTCGACATGTATTTAGTTTCCGACAGTAGGGTACAATTGAATTCAAGATGTAAAATTTATAAGTATGGGAAAATATTTATATTTTGATACCATGGCAACCATTTCTCCTATCTTTTCTATGGAGTACAAGAGTAAAGTGGTCTTCAGAAGATTTCAATCACAAAATGAGAATATACATTTTATAAAGAATCTAAAAAATAATTGATTTTTGAATTTAAAAAAAAAATCGTTGGAGCAAATTTTGAGAAAATCGAAAAAAACTGAAAAAGTGAATCAGTAAAGTGCTAGTACTTTTTGGTCGATTTTGTTCAAAAGCTTCGTGTCACGTCCCATGGGGGTGCCTAACTTGAATATAAAATTTCAACTTCCCAGCTCTTTTCGTTCTTGAGATATTTTGTTCACAGACACACACACACACAGACACACAGACAGACCATGTCGCGAAAACCACTTTTTTGGATTCAGGGGACCTCAAAACGTGAAGATCCATCAAAATCTCGACATCGAATTTTTGACATGAATCCAATACTTTCTCTCTCTATATATATTAACATATATATAGAGGTAAGAGAAAGTAAAAATGAAAAAAAGTTTTTAAAATTATGTCTTTAAATAAATGAGTGTATACTTATTATTAGAATTAGGTAGATATAGGCAGCCAGCAACTTGCTACTACTACTTGCTAATAAAAAATTAGGTGTTGGCTGTGTTTTCTACACAGCCGGTGGCTTTTTAATGCCTGCCACTATAGACACATGATTTGTAAGACGTTGTCACGTCAAAAACTCTATTTAATTATCGTCAAAGTTTCGGAATCACATCTATCCCATCTTATCGTCCTGAAGATGGAATCGATGGGATCGATTTCGGAATCACATCTATCTCATCTTATCGTCCTGAAGATGGAATCGATGTGATTCCGAAACGTCGACGATAATTAGAATTTTTTTTATACTTGATGGCTGCCTATATCTACCTAATCCTAATAATTACCACTCAGTCATCGAATTTCTTCTTCGTGCATACTTATTTTTGATACGTCTTAAAATGTATATGTGACCGTCCATATGAAAAGGTACCAAATCTTCACCGGGGTTAAAATTGAGTTTTTATGCTTTCTGAACAGAACAAATCCTGCTGAGCAAGCCGGTATTTTTAGAATTTTTTTTATCATTTTTTTTGTTTGGGAGATATGAATTTTTAAAATTTTGGTTATGAAAAACCTAGTTTTGAGACAAATGAGTTTAAAGTTTGTTTGGTCCCATTTCTCTTATCTCACCTTTGTTACAATATTAATTACTTATAAAATACATGGATTCTCATAAATTGAATATTTCAACATATAAGATAAAGAACTAGAGAATCGGAATTGGTAATAAAAAAAAAAATCGATTTTTTTGAACTTTTTTAGTAAATCGGCTCTTCTGAAAATTTAGCCCAGTGAAGATTTGGCACCTTTTCATGTGGACGGGCACATATTTATTTATACACATGTTTAGTTAATATTTACTTCTTTACGTTTGTTTCGTTTAATACAATGATTGGGATTTTTAAAAATATCATTTGGCTTATTTCTGGTTAAATTTGGATTATCTGGACGATGAGTTGTTATAATTGTGGCGGAACTTGCACTAAAACTAGCCGTTGAGCCACGCCAATTTCTCGAGTTGTTTTCTCGACGAATCATGCTAATTCCTGAACGTAATGTGGAATTTAAATCAGATTTTTTTGCTGAAAATAAAAATGAAAAAATTATTAGATAATTAATTTTCCGAGAAATTTTGATTATATTATTTATTTAAATTACCTAGCATATTCTTAACTTGGTGAAAGCCTAAGGTCCCATTTTTCTGAAATTATAAAATAAAATTAAAATATAAACTGAACAAATTTTGGATAAGCTATATATTTTGCTTCGAATTAAGAGATCTAGGAAAAGTGGGGATTATTGATGATGATAATGATAATTAATTTAATCAAGTTGCTTTTTTATATATAATATATGTTAATCTTTCAAAATAAATTAAGAAATTAAGAAATCAGGATGTTAAAGATTACAATTGTAAGTTTTTGTTTATTATCAATAAAAATATGAGATGGAGAATAACCCAGAAGATTATTGAGTTTAAGAAAGTGTTTGACATACATCTTTATCACCTCTAAAAATTAAAGAGTGTTATGATATCTTTGTCGAATTATTTGGAATAATGAAGATGTGAAGGTAAATTCAATAATTCGCTGGTTTTATTCTCTTTAATCTCAAATAAAGCAATCCTGGTTTATCTTTCAAAATAAAAATATTCATTATATTTACAATCAAACACTGTTTCAAACAATACTAGTATTAACAAATTTCGCCTTAAAATGGAAAATATATTCTTTCTTTGATAAAAATAATGCCTTAAAAAGATGCAAAATATATCGCTTATATTAACAGAAAATCTTTCAATATACCGAAGCTAAAAAGGTGTTATTTGAAGAAATGTTTTTTGAAGCCATAGATTTATTTGAATTTATCTAAAAAAAAAAGGATAAATAATTAAAAGAAGTATTTATGAATAAAAATAAATGGATTTATGAAAGAAATGTTACCGAGGAATTCATTGGACAAGATTGTTTACATTTCTTTTTCCATTCTTCCAATTGCCACTGTAAAAAAATGAAATTATTAAGAATTAGATGTAGTTATGTCAGTATTTTAGACCAGCGGTTCCCAACCCGTGGGCCGCGGCCCAGTTGTGGGCCGCGAGCTGATTGGAACTGGGCCGCGGACGTCTAAGAAAAGATAAAAATTATATATATTTATATAAAATTATATATATATAGGCCTACATTGGGCCTCAGCGGTGTTTTTTTACGGAAAAATCGGGCCGCACATGAAAAATTACGGAAAAAGTGGGCCGCACATCAAAAAAGGTTGGGAACCACTGTTTTAGACTATAGAGCATCCATTTTTTTTTTATAAATATATCTAAAAATAAACTCTTACCGGTTGGAATCGTTCATCTATTATAGATTTAAAGTTATCCAAGGCTAATTCCATTTTCTCAGGATTACAATTTCGTCGGTTGTATAAAATATGAGATGGAGAGTTAAATTCAGTTTGTATTCCATGAAAACCAACACAATATCCGAATTTCTTGACGCCAGGACAGATCATGTTGCCTTTAGAATCTATAATAAAAGAATAATTAGATAAATATTAATATGAGTTACGCAGTTAACAGGCTTAACATCCTGGTCTTGCATATTTGGGATAAATAGAATTCAAATGTTTTCAGTCTTAGAAACGATGTAACACCTGTTTATTCACTATTACAAATCCTTCAGTAGTTTTCTTCAGATGTACCGCTGTTGTTCGGCGGGATTTAGGGAATTAAATTAAATTTAAATCTTAAATTTAAAATTAAATCTTCCGGCAATTCCCTAAATCCCGCCGAACAACAGCGGTACACCTGGAGAAAACTAGTAAGGATTTGTAATAGTCAAATTTTTTCTATTTATTGTACTAATGACAAGTAGCTTTCCTAACACAAATATTTTTCTCTAAAGCAACATTCCAAATTACTAGTATCTAAAAATGAAAGAGTACTTCCAGTTTTATTCTCGCTTGAATGGCTAATCTAATATTTCAATCACAGAAATTGTTATAAAATCGAAATTTTGAATTGGTAGGCTACGACTTAACATGTCGAAAATAAACAGGAAGTTTATATATAAATATATATACATGTATATAAAGATATATCATCCCTCAGATCATTCAATTATTACAAAAAAATAAGATGGCACTGGTAAAAGCCCTCAAATTAAACGTATAACCAGTGCCGAAATTAGCATAGCATAGATTAGCATAAAGAGTACATTTTAATCAAAATCGTTGGAGAGAATTTTGAGAAAATCGAAAAAAAAAAAAAAAAAAACTGAAAAAGTAAAGTATTCGTACCTTTTGGTTGAGGTTGAAATTTTATTTATATTTAATTTAGGCACCACCCTGGGACGTGACACGAAGCTTTTGAACCAAATCACCCAAAAAGTACTGGTACTTTACTGATGAACTTTTACAGTTTTTTTTTTTTTATTTTCTCAAAATTCGCTCCAACGATTTTGATTAAAATTCGAACAGACTGTGTGTATGTGATTAAAAAGTATAACACTGAAATTTTTCGTGGATATCGTTTGAAGTACACTTTATGCTAATCTATGCTATGCTAATTTCGGCATTGTTAATATAATTCCCTTAAATGTTTTAAAATCTTTTAGGCTGAACGCACCCCGATTGAGCGAAAGAAAGATTTGAACCGTTCGCTACTCACAAAACGACCAGAATATTTTTATTGGTATTCACAAATTAGCTAAAAGATGTGATATAACTTTGTTGATTTTTATTTAATAGGTCCCTTCCCGCCCGATTTCATTTGCATGCCTGTCCGTCCGAATCAGTTTATTAAAGTGAAATTTAGACTAACTACCCGCCCGTAATATTTTTATGGCCTTCAAAACCCACAGGCCGGGCAGGGTGAATAATCAAATTTTAAACTTGATTCAGTGTATTTTCATTTGGGCAAAAACTATATGGGCTTTAAAATTAAGGGGAAAACTATTGATCACGTCCCGAAAAGTCGCCCGCCAGGGCCAAGTTGGGAAGGGCGCGGTGAAGCATTTTTCGTCTCATCGTCAGATCCAAAGCGCTTGCCATCTAGCTTGTGCTTCATGTGCAGGAACAAGTGGTAGTCGGACGGCGCCAAGCCCGGGCTGTACTGCGGGTGATCGAATTGCTCACAATGAAACTGTCGAATAAGCGATTGAGTGACACCAGCAGTATGGGGCCGAGCATTGTCATGGAAAAATACAATTCCTGCAGCCCGGACTTGGCGCCGTCCAACTACTACTTTTTTCTGCAGCTGAAGCCCGAGCTAGGCGGCAAGCGCTTTGGTTCTGACGATGAGACGAAAAATGCTGTAGAATCGTGGCTATCGATACTGGCATGAGTTTCTTTGTAGATGGTATACAAAAACTGGTCACTTGCTACGACAAGGGTTTGAACTTGGCGGAAGCTCTGTTGAAAAATAGTTTAAGACATGTATTTTCATGTAAAAATAAAATTCCCTTGAAAAACGATCTTTTTTTCAAAATGGTACTTACTTTCCGAATAAGCCTCGTATATACAGTATATATATATATGCGAAGATAAGTTTTCTCGGGTTGAGTTACAGATTTATCTTCGCATACATCCAGTCGCGGATTTTATATATATATATATATATATATATATTTTAAATGATGAAACCATTTGACCAATTGCAAATATATATATATACTCTTACGTCTTCTGAATTCATAAATATCGAAAATATGCCGATAATTGCCACTAATTGAATATTCAACATTTTTATTTATTTTATTTAAATTGTAATTTGATTAAATTATATTCAATAATTTTGTATTATCTAACAAAATATGAAATTATTTTGAAAATAAAAAATATCTAAATTCAGGGTATATATTATTTAACATTATTTTGGCTAATTAATAAATATGCATGTAATTAAATAAAATTACTTGTTTATGAGTATAATAATATTGTATAAGATACAACGTTCAGCTACTCATTCTGTGGCATGGAACAAATTCAAATGCAATCACAAAGCTTATATCTATTTGAACTGAAAAAAAATGAAATTAATTAATGTCCTAGTATGTGCTTGTACCCCCACATCTTTTAATAGTGCTCATGAGAAATGGCATCGACACGTGAGAAAGATTTTGCTGTTTTTGATTTTGAGGGTATAAAGTAGATTATTCAAAAACTAATAAATTATAAAACTACCAGTTGTATTAGATCTTAAACGATTCATAATATATATTTATTACTATATAAATTATTTAAGTTAATTTATAAAATTATTTCAATTTACTTTCACTATTTCAATCATTCAAAACAAATCTCAAAACTATTAAATGATCTGGTTTTAATTGTATAAGAAAAAATAATTAATTATGAAATTACCTCTTTTTCTTGTATAGTTTAGGCGTGAATTAAACAAAGAATTTTGAGTAGGCTGAGAAATTACAGTTTCTCTTGTAGACATTCTCTCAAATTCGTCGTCATTTACAAGCATTGCAAACATTTTAAAAATTTATTTAAATAAAATTTATATATGTTTATAGTAGTTAAAATTTAGACGTTTGAAAAAAAAATAATCGGAATGCCAAAATAAAAATTTTTGAAAAGTATGACCAATAGTAAAATAAAATAACTAAATTTTTATTTTTATCTTTTTTAATGAATTAAAAGTATATTAAAATAAACATATAAAAATACGAAATATTATAACTTTAAATAATAGGAAAAAATATTTTTAATATTTTTAAATAAAGATTATTTTTTAAAATTTATGTTTTTGTATTGGCAATAAACACACTAAATTTGGTTAAGCCTTGTTACTGGTAGATCATTCCCGCCAAAAAAAAGCGTGAATTTCAAAAATAGAGATTTTCTAAATCAAAAATAAAATATTTGAAAAAATTTTTTTTAATAAATTGCTAACTATTACACATCCAGGGGCAACATTTGACAAAAATTTAGAGCCCCAAATTCTTCTCAAACAACACTCTCCACTACCATATTATTCTCTTCAACTAAATTACAATCTGATGACAACAGCAATCATCAAAGCAATAAATAAATAAAAATAAAATTTTATTTAAGAGTCATTTTAATAAAAGGTTTTTCAGTCTTTGTGCATTATTGGCGGGCGCGCCAGCCCCCCCCCCCCCCCCACATGAGATATAAAACACAGTTAAAAATAAAAAAAAAAGTGCAGGAGGTGGATTTGAACTCGCGAAGTTTGGTTACGTGAGATTGGAAAAAAAAAAAGACGACGAATTAACCACTTGAGCCACACTTCACTTTAAAATAATTTAGACAAATAAGTCATATAAGAAACATGAAATAAAAGAAGTATTAAAAAAATGTTAATATTCCACATATGATATATCATTTTTTACTACATTTAATGCAGATTAATAATTTATAATCCAAATTTCAATTGAATGCATAGTTTTCAAATTATTCAATGGACAAACGTCAGATTGTTTATGCCTTAATGTAATTAAACCAAAAACTCTATCTAATATAAGATACATGTTATTAATTCTTGAATTCCCCCTGATTCCAGAGAACTAAAGCCCTTTTAATTATATGATCTAATTTAGGAGTTATTGGCGATCAAAGTTAAGCTTATTTTCCACCTTAATGACATCAACACTCAATTTTATATTATCGAAAATTTAACATTGTCTGATTAAAACCAAATTTTTACCAGAGATTCATAATTAAAAAATGAGTTTTTTTCTAAAGTTTCATTGAGATTGGTAAAGAAATAAATAAAATATTGACTATTTTGTAAATTGAGTTTTAGAATTCGGGATCTCAGATCAAGCCTAGACACGGTTCATAGATCGCTCTCTTTACCCATCCGGGATCCCGAATTCTAAAACTTAATTTACAAAATAGTCAATATTTTATTTATTTCTTTACCAATCTCAATGAAACTTTAGAAAAAAACTCATTTTTTAATTATGAATCTCTGGTAAAAATTTGGTTTTAATCAGACAATGTTAAATTTTCGATAATATAAAATTGAGTGTTGATGTCATTAAGGTGGAAAATAAGCTTAACTTTGATCGCCAATAACTCCTAAATTAGATCATATAATTAAAAGGGCTTTAGTTCTCTGGAATCAGGGGGAATTCAAGAATTAATAACATGTATCTTATATTAGATAGAGTTTTTGGTTTAATTACATTAAGGCATAAACAATCTGACGTTTGTCCATTGAATAATTTGAAAACTATGCATTCAATTGAAATTTGGATTATAAATTATTAATCTGCATTAAATGTAGTAAAAAATGATATATCATATGTGGAATATTAACATTTTTTTAATACTTCTTTTATTTCATGTTTCTTCTAAGGCTTATTTTTCCCTAAAATAATTAAATAAAGTTTGGCTCAAGTGGTTAATTCGTCGTCATTTTTTTCCAATCTCACGTAACCAAAATTCGCGAGTTCAAATCCATCTCCTGCACTTTTTTTTTCCATTCTTATTATTATCATCAATTTTTATTTTTATTTTTTATTTTTAATGCAAACTTAATTTTATTCATCTGCGAGAGAATGGATTTGTAGTAAAATGAAAATCTGGTCGTATGAATTAATTAGCCTCGGGATACTACTGTATTTAATATATCCAGGGACTATTTTCTTTAATTCTAAAATAACCCCCCTTTTTTGTGTGTGCATTGATACAATTAAATGTAACATTTTGGAGGGCAAATGCGCGCCGAAATGCTTCCCCCTGCTCCCCCCTGCTCTCCTCGAATGACATTCCTGGCGTCTGAGTTTAAAGGCGGTTTTTCAGCGGAGAAATCTTTTAGTTATCTTCTTTTTTCATCAAAATATATCGTCTGAAAGACTGAAATGGATTCTATTCTCGAGTAAATAATTTTATAATTCCTACATATCTAACATAACCTTCACATTAGCATAATTTAATATATCTTATGTCATCTAGAAATGTGGAAATAAAACCACACAATGCATGCATTCATTGAGATTAATTGTTTCTTACTCTTTACTTTACAATATCTTTATAGCAGTCGTGATTTCATCTAGTTTTGATTTAATCGTCTCTCTCTTAACATATCAAGGGATTGATGCTTGCCATGGCCATTGCTCTTTTTAACCATACAAGGCTGACTCCATCAGGACTAAACACTTTAGCATTCCGAATGATTATCTTTTTGGACCAAATCAATCTCGAATGCAAGGGCGTTATACAACGATAATAAATCTTACTTGTTAGTGTGTACTACCCTAAAGCATTGGGGGTTTTATTTTCTTTTTCACATCTCAAAAATTCCATAAGAGAGATGTTTAAAAAAACTCCTAGCCTTCATATAAGCTGTGTCCACACTTAATGCAACTTGCACATTCCCCATGATGATAGTCCCAGAGGCATACATCCTCCAAGATTTATTTATTTTTTTAATTTCTCTTTCCACAGATTGCCTATAATTTTTCTTGCAACATACTCAGCCTTCTGAAAGCCCACTGCCAAGTCGACAAAAGAAATGAAAAATGTGACCGCGAAGAAGACCAAGTCTTCTAATAGAGGATAACAAAAATACCAGCACTTCGCAAATCTATCTACTTATAAGATGTAACTCTGGATGAAAATTGTCTCCTCTTCGAAATATCATCTGTTTGCCAATGACTGCACATTTTTTATATTAAGGAAGAGAGGTAATTTAATTCAAATTCTAATATAAATAAATCGGCCTCTAGCCGAAAAAGGTTAAAAAAGATAAATATCAAATGCATCTATAGCAGAGGTTCCCAACCTTTTTAAGTTCACGGCACCGTTGGGAATAACATTAAACACTTGAATTAATGCTTGCCCAATCTCAAGCACAAACATAACAATTGTCCTGATGAAGGCCGTGATTAGCGACAATTAATTTATTAAATAAAAGTATATTATTGATGCTAAATAGGTAGCCAGAATGAGAAATAAAACTCTATTTTATTTCAATGTATTCTTCCACCTCTTCCTCAGGAGATTTGCACCCAAAAACGTCGACGAGCACATTGTAATAAAATAGTGTATTATTTCTCATCCTGGCTGCCTACTTAGCATCAATAACACAATCTTCAGGCAAAGAAAATATATATATTAATTAAATAAAAATTTTTTTTCAATTTTATTATAAGGACATCGGCCAAAAATAAATACTTTTGCGTATTATCCTTTTATTTGTAAATATTTTGATTCCAGTGATATAGAATCATCTTCAGTACAATCAACAGATGTTTAATCGTTAATTCTTACGGCCATCTACAAACTAAAAGTTTTTTTACTTGACTGCTACGTCTCTTCTATCTAATTTAAAGTCAACAGTCATTTTTCATCGCTATTATAAAAATACATTCTTGGCTAAATTTTTATTAAGTTTCATTATTTATTATTCATCAAAAATAAAGAGAATATTTTAGTTCGGGAAAATTTCATCTTCCTCCCATACTCGACCCCTACGATCTAATTAATATAGAAAGCCATGAAATCTCAAAGACATGATGATAAATATTTGATATAGAAAAAAAATCTTTTGTTTTTCAGAAAAAAAAAAAAACATTCTTATTTGTAATTATCTTCCATCCCTATAATTATAAAAAAAAATGCTCTTATTTAATATTTTCTATTTCTGGCCTATAATTATGAAATTTTGTTAATTATAAATGATCTTCTTTAGCTGATATAATTCGATGTTGTTTTGTTATATTTTTTGGTAGTCATGGATCTCATTTTGGACAAATTTCGTTTGTTTGGTTTACCATTGGGGTCTAGTTCTTCCCCCAAAGTGTCTTTATTTTTCTTTTGGATCATTTTTTTTGGTGTCAGCTGCCACACGATCATCTCTTGTCTCTCTCTTCTTTCTGATTTCCAATCTCTTTCTGGAGGGGATCAAGCCTCTATCATATCTTATACCATTATACTTGCTATGTTTGAATTCAAATTAGTTTTCGTCTATTTGAAGCGAGCAGAAATTTTGAAATTGATTAAATTTATTCATTACGATCAAAATATAAAATTAAAAAAACTCGAATCGAAAATTATCATTGAAAAAAATATTTATTTTGTTTCTAAAGTTTTCAAATATTATGTTATTTATACGTCTTGTGCCACCTTTACATATTTCTTACTCGGCACTATTCGTATAGCCTTAACTGGCGAGCGTTTTTTATTTTTCGACGTCTGGTACGGCGAACTATCCAATGTTTCAAATATTAATAATTATATTATTGTTATCCTTTTACAAATCTCAATTATGATCATGGGTGTCACTTATCATCCTTTTATTGATTGTTTTCTATACAATTTATTGTGGCATGCAGCAGTAGAGATTGACATCTTGAAAAATAATTTGCAAAATCTTATAAAAGATTCTAACAATTCCATAAGATTAATGGAAATCAATCTAAAGACTTATATAGTTAATCATCAAAGGATTTTCAAGTAAATATCAATAACAAATTTATCTTCTGGACTGTGTAACTATACAAAGCAGAAAGTATTGGAAATTATTATTCAATGTTTAAGCCTCCACAATACTTTGCGGAATTCTTTTGTTAGCAACTGTAGTATCCTGGGCTTCGAACTTTTTTTCTGGACTACGTTTGACGACAGTTCAAGATTTAAATATGGTGTAAGCCATTGTTTCCCAAACTGTGCTCTAGCTTAAGACTCGAACTTTCTTAAAAATTTGTTCAAGTTAGCCAATATCTTCATCTTCAATTTCTGTCCTAGCCTGATTATTCCGGTGCGGGGTCGAAGGATCTTATTCTCCCCCTTCACTCCCCCTTATCCAATGCTGTTGTTTCCGACAGGCCAGGCTCGGTCATATCTCTCCTGACCCGGTGAAGCCAAGTGATGCAGGGTGGTCCTCTTCGTTGTAGTCCGAGGAACCCCAATTCGTACGCTGTCCTCGCCATGCCACTACTCTCTTGGCGTACTACATGTCCAAACCAGCGGAGATGCCATTCGCGCATCTTGTCAGGGATTGGCGCTATGCCAAACCTGCTCCTGATGGTATCATTGGGGATGCGGTCAAGTCTGATGACACCAAGTAACCACCTGGCCATACGCAACCGGCCTCAACCGTTCAGTAGATAGCCCCGACTTCAGAGAATTCCGGAGCATTCTCGCCATTCAAGCCAACTGGCATTTATACGCCCGGCAATCTCATCCGATGGTTTCCCATCCTCACGGACTCTCGAACCAAGATAGACTGCGACAATTAGTATAACTTGAACTGCAGTTTGTTGAAAGTACTGCAGGTTACTCCCAATATCGAATATACTTAATGTACTAGGGCATTATCTTCCCCAAAGCCGCACTTCCGGGACGTCCCTAATTTTTTAGTATTATATGCATTTTAAAATTAATCGTAAGCTTATTTGTCACCCACATAGAATATCTGCGCTTATAATAAAGAGCTTCATATCTCAAATAGATAAGGTCTCCTTAGGTTTAAATCTAGCCCTCATTGGCGCAGTGTTCAGACCATTTTTTGGCATCTTGGTCTGAAGTAAAATCTAAAGAATTATTAAATATGCATTAAAACTAAACCGGCGATCAGAGCTTTCGTTGCATCCTTTCACTTTGGTTGAGTCCGCCGCACAGCACAATATTTAATGACTGCATCCAAATCTAAAAAATTTAAATAAGTTGTTTTGTTTAAATAGCAAGTAATTGTGCCAATCGCTAGGTATAACCTTAAATTCTATTTATTTGAAAAAACTCTCCCCTTTTCTGTAGTCATTCTTTGCACCATATTTTTTCTTACACACAAGATCTTGGTATTTTTTTTATTAATTATGTTTGTTGTTATTATTTTTTATAAGTGCTATTAATTGAGCTAAGGATTGCACAATTTTCCATAAGAGGATTTCAGTAGTCGAGGGATTATTCAGAGATTGTTCAAGGCCAAGACTGCACACTTTCTTCTCAGAGGAACTTATATGTGGGGCTTTACATTCGATTATTTTGGAATTTCCAATACTTAAATTAGTGGATGCTAAAATAATATCTACTAATTACTTGAATATAATCACAAACTACCGCTTCTTCAAATAGCAAATATTCAAATACAGTATTCTTCATTTTCTATTGATAAATATAAATTTATCCAAATAATCATATTTTATATATATTACAAAATATATTTATTTTTTTAGATATGTCGAGCTGTTGCAAAACATTTTTGGAATTTTAATATTCAGTCAATTTGCTGTTAGTTTTTTTGGATTATGTTTTACGCTCTTTATGATACTACAAGTAATCTGAATATTTTCATTATTTTTTTACTTCTTTCAAAAAATATTTCTTAATTTTTTTTTCTTTTTTTTCATTTTTTTTAAGGATGGCATTACAACTGATATTCATACATTTTTTTATCTTATTTGGATTTATGTCCAATTATTTGCTTACTGTTTTTTAGGAGAACAAATTGTATCGAAGGTGAGGGTTTTAATAAAATTAAATTAAATTTAATCTTTTCAATAAATTTATAACTTGTAAACTTTAAGTCCGAAGAAGTCCAGAGAACAATTATTCATTGTGGATGGCAAATTGATCCAATTCGGTTCGGTGTATATATTTCGTTGATGCTTGAGAGGACCAAAAAACCTATCAGAGTGACATTGATTAAGATGTTAAATCTTACATTCGAGACTTATTCTATTGTAAGTGGATTATTCTCCCTTTGATTTATCTTCATTTTCTCTATATTAATTTATTTTTTCCAGATATTTAAAACATCGTATCAAGTCTTTACACTTTTGATGAATTATAAAAATAGTGAAGCCTAGAATTTAGCGAAAAACATGAGTAGAAAAGAAATAATAAATATTTTTTTTTTTAATACTAACATTTAGAAAATGTTCATGTATTTTATTAGAGCAGTAACTATTCAAAATCATTTTGTAATTATTTTTGTTAGTTAATAGTTTAATTAAAAAATATATAATTACATTTTCTCTTTAGTTATTTCTTCTTCCTATCTTACATACGATTGGATTTTTAGGCGGTAGAACATTGTTTCAAATAGGTGGAATAGTGGCACCCATATTTAGAATTGATTTAACATAAATTAAACTAGATATCTAAGCAAACAAATAGTAAAATCTCATTCATCACTCCATAATTTAGTGAGAAGCATAGTCCTTGAAATAAAATAGGTGTCCTGTTGCTGGTTTTCGATAGGAAGATTCAATCATTGGATGGGAGAAAGTAACGATTTGCAAAACATCTGTTGATTGTACTGAGGATGATTCCATATCACTTGGATCGAAATATTTACAAATAAACGGATAATACGCAAAAGTATTTATTTTTTGGCCAACGTTCCTTATAATTAAATTGATTTTCTTTCGGGCATCTACAAACTATTTAATAGGAATTGTTGTTTCAAAATTTTTCACTTTGAGCGCCGCTTTTTAAACCAGTAGAGGGACCTGCTCTGGCTATACTAATATCTAATTCAAATATATTAATCTCGAAAATATTTAACTATAATGGAACCCCAAGGCCTTAAGGCTTTGCTGCTTACAGTAGTGTGTTAGAGCAGATCCAGATATTTGTCCCTCTACTGGTTTAAAAAGCGGCGGGCAAGTGAAACATTTTTCTTTAAAGTTTTTCACTTTGTTAGTGACTTGCACGACTAACTGCATATAAGAGGAAGTGAGTTTTATTCGTGTAGGTCGAGGGTCCGGTGGCCTGGTGTAATGGACAGCACTCTTATACTCCGGAAAGGCTGGAAAGAAGAGAAAGAAAGAAGAAAAGCAGAAAGAAAGTAAAGAAAGAAAAAAGAAAAGCAGAATGGAAGAAAAGAAGAAAAGAATTGAGATTTGAAAGTGAAAGGAAATAATTTAAAATGTTATATTTTGTAAATAGGACATGTATGAGGCATTAAAAGCCTTTGGTGCTGGATGCCCTAAATAAATAAATAACGGAAAGGCTGGAGATCCTGGGTTCGATTCCCGGGGGCCATGGGATACTTGGCCTCGCCAATGAATAACACTCACAGCTTTGTTAGATATACCTATGACGTAGTTAAGTCTGAAACGAATTGAAATGTTTTGAATACTAATACCTGATTCAAAAAAAATATAAATCTCGAAAATATTTAACTGAAGAGAATATATTGTGCTTGTTATCGGATTATAGATATGTTCAATAGAAGTTGACCTTGCCTAAACCTTCCTTATCTTTTTTAAAAATCTAAAGAACAAAGAAATCAAGGAACAACAAAAGGAAAGGGATCTGAAAGAGATAAAATCTTTTGATTGTATTGAGAGAAGGATCTTAAATAAGGAAGGTTTCCTTGGCTAATGCCAACCTCTAGAAAATCAAAATCATTAAAATAAAATTAGTTGAAAACTGGAAAAATCTTTTTATCAAATTATTTTTAGATATTTTTTTGTCGAGATTTTGATGGATATGCACGTTTTGAGATCCCCTGACACCAAAAATGTGGTTTTTACAACATGGTCTGACTGTCTGTTCATTTGTTTCACAAATTCATTTGTTTATATTTACATGTTTTTTAATGACAGCTGTCGGATTTTATTTTGATTTTTCTTTCCAAAATTAACGAAAAATGTCGTTTTCTTCTGTGATTATTTTAAAAACTATTCAGTTTTCGGAAAAATATCAAAGAATAAAAACTTTTTAAAATTGAGTATTTTATCATAATATAACAAAAAAATTGAAAATTTCAAAATTTTTGAAAAAACTTTTTAAGTAAAGTACTACTTCCAAGTGATGTATTTACACCAAAAGTTGATAGAAATCTACAATTTTAGTGTAAGGAGCATATACCAAATTTCATCGATCTAGCTGCTTTGGTTTTTAAGCAATCGTGTTCACACCACAGACATAATGCCAAAAATGGTATTTTTTGACTCCAGAGAGGTCTAAAACGTGGAGAAACATCAAAATCTCGAAGTCGAATTTTTTTACGATTACAATACTTTCTCTATACGAGAAAGTAAAAATCTATTTACCGACCAATTTTCAATTGTACAAAACATGGAAATTTTTTAAGAAATTTACCACTTGCTAGTTATACATAGAAAATTTACATTAATTTAAGCATAAATTATGTGATATCTCATTTTTTTTAAAAATGGACTTGCACCACCTTAAAAATAAACGGTCCAAATTTTACCTTTTGAAATTAGAATGTACCGTACTGTCGGAAACTAAATATATGTTGACACAAAAAATCTGTTGACTGGACCCGAAATATGTATATTAATCAATAACGGATATCGTAAAAGTCTTATATGGCCTGAGTTGCCGAAAAGACTGTGCGAATGTGTGCCGAAAAGACTGTGCTAATGTGTGTGAGAGTGTGAGTGTGAATGAGAAAAAAGTGTTAAAAAAAAAAAAAAAAAAATCAGCACAGAACACAACTTTCGATTACCGAAGGCGCGACAGTCACACCAGATTTTTTTCAATTATATTATAAAATATCCATAAATAGATTGACAAAAAGATTCTTCTAGTTTTATTTTTTCATTTAGTGATTTTAATTTTCTTCAGGTGGTAACTACTGTTTGTTCATGGAACTCATTTCAATTTCCTAGAAGGGTCGATCAGTTGCAGGTAAACCATTGTGGATGTGTGCACATGTTGATTCGGCCTGTCTGTGAAGCTAACTCAAATTTGTGTAAAAAATGCAAAAAATGCCAGCAAATGACAATGAATCTATTAATGTTTCTAAAAATCCAAGTTCAATTTGTGATAATGAATCAAGCAATAATTCATTAATTTCATTTTCTTCAAGTAAAGGTAAATTAAAAAAAAAATAATATTTTTATGTTTTCACTCTTCAAAATAATTCATATCTATGAGTATTTTTATCTTTATCTAATTTTTAATTTATTATTATTAGTTTCAAATTTTTTTTTGTTTGTGATTATTTTTAATTTGATAGAATTATTTCAAATTTTTTTAGTGATTATAAATACAGGATTACATATTTATACATATTTTTTGTGAGCACACATTGCCAATTGCAATATTTATAACTTTTTTTTATAAAATTTATTCACCCTGTCCTCTTTTTACTTTCCCATATCTATATGTTAATATCTATAGAGAGAAAGTAGTGGATTCATGTCGAATTACATCTTCAAAATAATTCATATCTATGAGTATTTATCTTTATCTAATTTTTAATTTATTATTATTAGTTTCAAATTTTTTTTTGTTTGTGATTATTTTTAATTTGATAGAATTATTTCAAATTTTTTTAGTGATTATAAAAATGATCTGTCTCTGTGTTCAATTTTAAGCATGAAGGAATTGAGCTACGTGGCTGAAATTTTATATTTAAATTAGAAAATATGCTTTTTAAACAAAATCGGCCAAAAAGTACTAGTACTTTACTGATGTAGTTTTTCAGTTTTTTCTATTTTCTTGAAATTCGCCCCAACGATTTTGATTAAAATTCAAAAATAAATTAATTTTCAGATGCTCTTTCAAATGTATTGTATATTCTCATTTTGCTCTCACACTATTCATACAGAAGCGCGATCAAAGCAACGTGTCTCGAGACACTTGATTGAATTTCTATAAAGGTGCGATCACACCGGGGCCAGACTTGCGTTTACTGACTATGGTTCTAACCGAGTCCGAATTGAGGGTTAATTGTATTTAATCTTTTAAAAAATATTATATTATATGGACCCTGTTACGCATAAGTGAGTCAAGCGCCAACAAAAATTAAAAATTGAGTTAAGCACGGAATATTGTTTCAAATGCTGTAATTAATAGTATTTTTTATGGAACAAGCCCTAAAAAAATGTATATTTAATGTTACTTGCACATTTGACAAATCTCAAATCTCGGTACCTGGCGTTTGACACACTAATGCGTAACAGGGTCCATATATTATATGAGTTGTTGCTTCTTTCAGAGGATGAATTGACGGGAGAAATAAAACAGCAAAAGATTTTTCAGGAATCTCTTTATACCATATAATTTGCAAATATTTCGGCTGGCCTAACGCCTGGCCATCTCTAGTGCAGAATATAGTTCTTTAGTGATCCTTCGTCAAGTATCTTTAAACTTTTGCATGAAGAGAGGAGGGGAACGTTCGTTCACGAGTGACTGATGTACTTTTTTTTTCATTTTCTCAAAATTCGCTCTAACGATTTTGATTAAAATTCAAAAATCAAATGATTTTAAATTTTACCTCTTGATTTCTATCTAATGTAGGCCCTACTGTCCAAAACTAAATATATATCAACACAAAAAAATCTGATGTGACAAGCACAGAACACAACTTTCAATTACCGATGGTAAGAGAAAATTGTGTGCTGTGCGACCAGTCACACCAGATTATTCAAGATTTTATTCTTAAGTGTTTTTTTTTTCAAAAAATAAATAGTTCTTGAAATAATCACACTTTTTTTTAGAAAATATTAAAAGTCAAGAGCAACTCACTTCTATTTTTATTTCGCGAGCAACTCTTTATCCACCTGAATATTTATCTAATAAATTTTTTTTACAGATTATAATGAAAATTATGTGTGTCCTGGAGTCAAGAAATTCGGAGTTTGTTTTGGTGTGCATGACCTAAACATTGTACCTGATATTTTATTTAACGAAAAAAATGTCAATCTTCAAAAAATGGATTTAATTCTGGATACTATTAATACTTTCTTTAGACAACGTTTCAATCAAGTAAGATTTTATTTTTAATTTTATTTTATATATTTATCTTGTGATTAATTTTTCCCTCCTTTGAGGTATTGGAATTCCTGTATGTTTCCACTGAAACGCTTATTTTTTGCACAAATCGAATTGAATACTAGCCGGTGTTGCATGTCGCCTGATTTTGCCAGGAAACACACCTATATATTTTAATATTGGGATGTGAAAAAAAAAATCTTAATATTTTTCTAACAAATTCTTTTTCAAATTTAAACAGGGTGGCTACAGACCTAGAAAACGTTAAAAACCTGTAATTATCAAGGAATTTAATGGGACCGGGAATTATCATGGAAATATCAGGGTATTTTGAAAATTATCCGGGAAAATTATCAACTCTTGATTTTTTCCTTTTTTTTTTCTTTAATAGTATTGAACAATTATTGTTTGATTATCTCTAAAAGTTAAATAATCTGTAAAAATTATATCTGAACTTAGAGAACTCAGAAAAACTCAAAAAACTATTTTCTTGAAGAGCTAAATAATTTTGTAATGAATTAATTTTTGAGCACTTTCAATTTAACTGTAGTGAGAAGCTTCAAGAAAATTTCCATAAGAAAAGTATTTTTTTTTCTCAGTGTCAGAAATCAGTGATTTAGTCAAAAGTTACTCGTCTCATCATCGATATTTTTTGGACTCATTATCAAACAGTAAAAAGAAGGTTTATTATTCAATCATTTGTTAATGCTTAAAACATCTTAATTACATGAATAAAAATTTTCAAATCATTTCTCTGTAGCCACCAAGTTAAATCATTGGTATTGGTTTCCGTATAATTAGGCCTGTAAATTTTTCTACAACTCTCTCCCACTTTCGTCCTCTCTGCCCTTTAATTAATCTTTAATGAGGAGTGACACGATTCTACTACTACCTTTCAACTTTGGACCCATGATAGTTGTGTTCATCATCAGACTTTGAACAGGAACTTTCAATGTTAGCCCGTTTTGGAATCTGAACTGTTCATTTAATAATAATTTTTTTTTTCAGTGGCAATTGGATTTATGGAAAAATAATTGTCAAAAAACTTGCCCAATGAAACAACAGGTAAATTTTTATTATTATTATTCTTTACTCTACTCATCCCAGCCTAATATTCAATCTACGTGTACACGTCTCCAACCCCTTTATATATATATATGTTTTTTTTTTTGGCGAATAGGAACGTATTATAAAAATCCGATGATAGTCATACATAGCAAGGTTGGCCTAGAATATTCCCAGGTGGGGAAAACCCACCGTTTTTTTTGGGGGGTTTTCAATCAATAAAACACTGTTATTTGGGTTTTATCGGGTTTTTTATTTTCTCTCCAGAAATTTTAGCCGAAACCGGATTTCTGCTTGAATTTTAGTTTCGGCCGAAACCGAAACTTGTTTTAAACTTTTTCTTAAAATTTCCCATCATTGTACCTTTTTTTTTAGTATATTTTTTCCCTCTTAACTCAAATTATTCCCCTATATTTCCTCTTGCGAATATAATTTGACTTTTTACTTTCTCGTATAGAGAAAGTATTGTAATCGTAAAAAAATTCGACTTCGAGATTTTGATGTTTCTCCACGTTTTAGACCTCCCTGAGTCCAAAAATACTATTTTTGGCATTATGTCTGTGTGTCCGTGTGTGTGTGTGTGTGTGTGTGTGGAACACGATTGCTTAAAAACCAAAGCAGCTAGATCGATGAAATTTGGTATATGCTCCTTACACTAAAATTGTAGACCAACTTTTGGAGTAAATACGTCACTTGAAAGCAGTTACCATACCATCGCAAAAATCTTCCTTTATATTCCTATAACGCAAAATCGGATCTATTTGCAAATTCGTCACTTGTTCATTCTAAACCATAAACAAACAAAACAATGTGATGTGATTTGTCATTTAGTATGCGCTTTAGCTTTAAAGGAAAAATAATAGCCTATATAAGACAAAAAAAATTTGCCTGTCACACCCTTGAATTTTAAGATTGAAGAGAGTTGGAAATTAAACATGATAAGTTACCAATTCCTTTGCATTTTAGCATAATATCTTCAATTATAAACTCATATTCCGAAATATAACTCTTGTCCAAAACCGGATTATCAATTTATTTTATTTTAATTATTATAATAATTACTATTATATTTTCAGGGACTTAAATCTATCGATTTTCAAGAGGTTACGGATAAGCAAGGTATTTTTCTACTATTTTTCTCTATGAATCTAGAACAGTTGTAGCGTTTTTTTTTTTAATTTTTAATTTAATCATTAATTATTTTTCAGATACCAAATATCCAGATCATTTCAATTCATTTCGCTCAGAAATTAGTTCAATAAAATGTACTAGCCCTATTAAAAGTTACACGACTACATTGACTAGTTTTCATACAAGTTCTCCAAAGAAACATCTTATTGGAGATGAACCAAGAATTTCTACAAATAAATCATTTGATAATAATAATAATGATGTTAATAAACGCAAGAAATTTACAAAGGTAAAAACACACTCTTTATTTTTATATATAGTCATTAGTGTCATAACTCACACGTTGTGGTTGCTCTGAGGAGTAGCTTTCATGGGAATAATACTGAGATCGGTTCCCGTTTCCTTCCTCAGGAGGAGGCATTTCAAATTGAGTGAGATAATCTATTGCCATGAGGTGAATTTGATTATAAGGATTATAAGCCTAACTGCTTTATCCCCTCAGCTAATCACCTCCTTATAGAGTTTATTTATATATATATATATATATGTATATTTTTTAATGTTATATGCGCTGGAGGTGTAAAATAAAAAAAAAATTAATTTAGACAAAATTAACACAATTTATTTGCTTCGACTTGGTTTAGCTTTTATAAAATTAACCTGGGTTACAAAAAAAATTATCAGTACTTATATAATTCAGTTGCCATGTGGTTAGATGGGGTCCTGATGGTCCGTCAAAGTCACGCCTCAGGTCCAAGGCTGAGAGAAGAAACTAGTTGATCCAAGTTAATAATATTAAGAATAATATAAGAATGAATGTTTTAAGAATGTCTGACCAAATAATCTCCGTTACATATAATCTAAGAATTCGATAAGAGAGTCCCAATTACGAATGTTAGAAAAAATTCTCCCTGCGCGGCCCCGTCCCGTGACATATATAGGGAGAGAATCTCTCGGTTTTTTCCCCAGGGAGCACTTGGTCTTTCCAAATTTCTAAAATGGAAAAAACAAACATTTATTGGGGGGGGGAAGGGGGGGCGGTCAGGTGGCTTCCTCTCTTTACATCTATATTACTTTTTACCAGGACATGACCCCGACGGTGCATCTATCCGGTCATTTGGGGTGGGGAGCAATACATGCATTTCATTTCTCACTGCAATATATATATATATGACACTTTTTTAATTTTTTTTTTTTTTTTTTATAAAAAACTTTGATTTTTTCTACAAATGCTCTGAAATTTTCAGAGTGGGATTATTTTGCATTCTATTTTTTTTTTTTTTTGAATTTCAAAGTATTTGTAGAAAAAATCAAAGTTTTTTATAAAAAAAAAATAAATAAAAAAAGTGTCATTCATCCCGAAATTTTTGTTTTTTTTTCCGAAAACGTCAAAAAAAACATTCAAAATGAATCTGTAAAATTTTGTCATATTTATTTCTGAAAAGTACATTTAAAGACAAAAATTTCAAAAAAAAAAAATAAAAAAACGTCCCGATAAGTTAATTTTTGTCAGTTTTACGGTAGACACGTTTTCAATAGAGCATAAAAAGATGACAAAGTTTCAGCCAAATCGAAAATGGTCGGGTTCAAAAGTGGCCGAGTTGGCGTGGAATGCCCCATATATAATTTAAAAATAAAAACTGAGATATTCTAATTCTAATATTATTTTTCTATTTCAGGATTCTATTGAATTAAAAAATTGGAGCTTATGTATTAGTACTGATTCTATTCCTTATGTGACCGGAAATCTCATTAAGTAAGTATTATTGAAATTAATTGAAAAATATTTAAAAAAATTGAATCTAAAAAGAGTTAATTATTAGAACTGACATCAAAAAACAAATGAATCATAAAAACAAGACGATCTGAATAAGCCGAATGGGCGTTCGACGTATGATAGTTTGTCACATCTACATCGTGTAGCTTAACTTTGCACTACGAGCTTCCAATGCCAACCTTCAAAGGTCGATCATTGCTTCGAATTTTCTTGTAACATGCTACACGGTGCTACGAACACCTTTCAACTATAAACTCATGATGGTATTGATATGTCTTATCAAATAGTCGAACTATAAAAGACGAGTTTCCAACATTAGATTTGGACCCCCCCCAAACTTACTATTTATCAAATAATAATAGAGTGAGGGTTAATTAAATTACCCCTCATGCTTTTTTCCATCTGATTATATCATTATTTTTTTTTTTTTAAGATAATATTTATTTGGTCAGATTACAATTTTTTTTTTTTTTAACATATATTAATATATACATTTATGGTATCGAGCCTTCGCCCATTTTCCTATTTATTTATACAATTTTTACTTCAAATGTTTTTTTTTTTTTTTTTTTTTTTAAGAAAATTTGAAATTTTTTATAGAAACTATTGTGGAGAATTTCACTTTTCTTTTATAAAAAAATTAAATAATCAGCGGATAGGGGTGTTAGTCCAAAGATAGTTTTAAAATTAAGAATATGTAATTTTAATTTATATTTTTGAAATTCATTCAATAAAATTAATTATTTTTTTTTTTTACTTTTGTTCAATAAATTGAATGGTTCAGAGAAATGTTTCAGATCATCTTAAAATCATCAAAATTTATATTCCAAACAGGAAAAAACTTTCAATTTTAAATGAATTTCTAAAATAGTTTTGTGTGAAACACTATGTAAAATTTTTACTTTTCCATAAACCCAGGCGAAACTTTATTTTAGTAACCCATTCAAAATGTGGTTTAATTCTAAAGATTATCTAATAATTTCTTTATATATAATTTTTTTCAGTTCTCCGTTTTCATTTTTTAAAGCAGAAATTATTGATCGAATCAATAATAAAGAAATTCAAACAAGAGATGAACAAATTATATATTTAACCGGAACACTAACAAAAAATCCAGGTATTTATTTATAATAATTAGTTTGTTTTGTCCCAAGAAAAATTTCCAACCGTATAAACGGATAAATTTATCTTACCTATATATCTAATATATATAGAAAGAAAGTATTGGATTCAAATTCAAAAATTCGATGTCGAGATTTTGATGGATATACACGTTTTAAGGTCCCCATTTTTATTTTAAGAAAAAAAGTTTGTCCCCCCCCCCCAAGAAAAAGTTGAAATGACGCCACTGCTCAGAACCCACCTTTCTCTTACCAAAGATAAGAGAAATTTGTGTTCTGTGCGACCAGTCACAGATTTTTTTTCTAGTCAGAAATTAGTCAATTTGATCAACTTTATAAATCAATGTTTATTAGTCAGACTAATTTTTAATAACATGATTTATTTAATATCAATAATAATATATATATAAAAGATATAATAATACACATTACAGTCAGCACTGAAAATAATTTTTTTCTTTTTAGATATGCCAGAATATATAGTACGTAAATTCCGTTTTGGCTTTCAAGATGATTGGAGAAAAGATCTCGATATATGGTTATATCATATTAATACTACTAGTAAGTTAATTAATAATAAATATTTTAAATTATTTTTTAATTATCTATTTTCTAACTTATTAAATTTTTTATTTTCCAGAAGGAATCCACTCTCAAAACGATGAAGAAACTTTTAATCGTACAAGTTTTGAACATGAAATAAATGATAAAAATTGTATAGGTAATCTAAATAAGAGATGTAAATCACTTTGCCAAAAACATTCTATTCATGAAGAAGGAGTAGCAACGAATTTGGATCATTCAAAACCAGAATTTGTAAGTTTGACAATTAGGAACAGACCTTTTGTCTCAGAAAAAAATTTTGTCGTCTAATCATGCCACATAGAACCAGATATACAATTATTTCTTATAGCTATTCTAATCTCTAACATGTACGTCCTGGAAAACCAATTTTTCATCCGAATCATGCTCCCTTGGCACTAGGGTTCAAATTTTATATTGCATATTTTGCATATTTAGTGAATATCGCATAAAGTTGCATATTTAAAACTTTTTAACATATTTCGACAAAAGTTTTATTTTATTTTAATTTTTTAATTTTATGGAATTTACAAAAAAAAAAAAATCCTTTCAAAAGCTTTTTTAACAAAATACACAAATTACAAAATTCCCGACGAAAGCACGCTCGGAATTTTTCTACAATAAGACCATTTAATATGCGTTTGTTGATAATTATTTATACATAATCCTAGTGGTTTAATTAAACCAATTGATTTGTTGACGATTTAAGCCCAAATGGTCAAAAAAATTCATTTTTGGTCTGTTGAAAACAACTTGAACAAAATTAATTATGAAACCTATATATAGATTTGTCAACGATAAGTTAAAATTTATTCCAATAGGGTCGATTGAAAATAAAATACTGTTGTTTGTTTCTGATGCAACCTTTGCCGGACATTCTTTAAGAATTTTTTACGTTAAAACAGGATTAGTTTTACATCAGTAGAAATCATGATTTACCTTTAATTGGAAGCTGATATTTTTGTCATATATTGCATATTTTAATACTTGTACTGCATATTATAAGGCATATTTATAGGTTTTTACTGCATAAAAATCCGGGCTTTACCTATTTCGTTAAGAGACGCTTGAGGTGTTTTGTACTAGAGATCGATTAAAATCCTATTCTTTATTTTTTAGGAAAACAATTGTATTTATATTACTAAATGGTGTCCGATATTCAATTTAAAAAGAAATAAAATTCAAATAAGAGGAAAATTAGAAAAGTGAGTATTTTGAATTTATATTTATTATTGTAATAATATGATACCAGGTAGTGATTTTTTTATTAATCAATTTTGGATTTTTTTTTTAAGGGAGGGATCCAGAAACAAACCAATCCCTGTTATTGCAGTACTAAATAATAAAGAATTTTTATCGAAGAATCAAAAGAAATATCATTTAAAAGGACCTCTTTACGACCCTAAACATAGTAAGTTAATTATTTTTGTCTTATGATAATAATGTCTAAATTTTATTTCTTTCTATTTTAGAATTGCCTATCTCAATTTCTTCGTTTTTAAAATCCAAAGACTTGTTATTAAATTTAGAAGAAATTGAACGAATTTGGGAAGGACATTTAACTTCATCAAATAATAAAGGTAAATTATATTTTAATGAATATTTTAGAAATTATGCGGAAAAAGTGATTTTTTTTTTGTTTTACCTGGTAATAATAATATTTTTTTTTCTTCCTGCCTAGCCTTAGAATGGAAAATTTTTTTTGACTCTTAATTTTTTTTTCTTTTCAGCTACAATTCTCAATGAGAAAGAACTCCCATTGAAATCACATCATGTAGTTCTTAAAGGTAAATATATAATATTTACATGTTAAATATAATTTTAAATATATAATTAAAAGAATTAAGAGGACTGCGAGGAAGGCATGCTCGGGAGAGCCAGAGTTACGTATATACAAGGGTGAATTGAAAAATTTTGAGTTCAACTTACAAAAATTTTTTTTTCCATTTCGGTTTATATAGACATAATCTTCTTTTAAATTGGTTCCTGTACCACTTTAAGCCGTCCAAATAGAATCATCGGACTGTCTGGGATCCGAACCTTTGGTATAGAAGGCAGGCTCGCTACCAACTACACCAAGCCAGAGGGCCAACAAATTAATTAAAACCAATATTAAATTATTGACGGCGGCCACATTCTTCTTATTTTGAAAAAAATGAAAACAAAGATCCTTCATTTACATTTCTTTTTATCTACTTTTTGTCTACTTCTTTGAAAATATCATAATTTTTCTTTAATAATTTTTTATTTTTTTAATTCTTTCCAGATATAATGAAGAATAAATGCTTTAATTACCTGAAGAACTCTCCTACATCTTTGGTAAGAATTCAAGCATCTATCACAATAAATAGGCCTATCGAAAAAAAATAATTAATTTATATAGAATACAATAAAATTGTGTTTTTATAAAAAGAAAATGAAAGTCTATATAGCCTAAGATACCCAAGAATAATAAAAAAAATTCTTATGATGACACCACAAGACAAAATTTGGGATTTGGGTGCCATCCATGCTACTACAGTATATTTTGATTATTTATTCATCCTATGACCATTTGGAACTGTGTCAAAAAGGTGTATACATATTTAGACTGGACGCACACAACAAAAATGCTCATTGACAAAACATTTTTGACGAATCGTGCTTAAAACAGTTTTTTCAATGCTTTTAACGCACACCGATTAAGCAAAACTAAAAAAACACAATTGAAAATAATTCGACATCATTGAGCAAAATGTTTTGTCATAGAGTGTTTTTGCTTAATCAGTGTGCGTTGGCATTGAACAAAATGTTTTGTCATAGTGCAAAATGTTTTGTCGATGTGCGTCCAGCCCTAACTTGGTAGAAAAATATGCCTTTACCAGGAAAATTAATGAGGGTTTTAGAGATTTTTTTAAATTTGTTTAATGTTTTTTTGAAAGATCCCATTTCTATTTATTTCATTTGATTGTTATTGAAATAATTTTTTTCGCCTGGGAGGAATACAAACTTTAGTATCAAAATAAGTTTTGTAGTTTAGGCTTTCACAGTTGTTATTTATCATTAGTAAAATAATTAGATTTTCGGTTTTTAACTGTGGTTTATTTGTAAAAATTACAACGTTTCGGCCACTCATTCTGTGAGTTCTATTTTAACAAAGAAACCACAGTTAAACCGAAAATCAAATACTTTTACTAAAAATAGTTTTTTTGTAGTTAAAATACTATATTTTATGAATGATTTTATTTTTATGCTGACACCGGCATTCCAGCCCTGATTAATACGAAATGAAAATCCTTACCTCTAATATTTGTATAAATTTATTTTTCAGAGTAAGGTTGAAAAAATACTATTAGCAAGCGAAAAAAGAAGGACTAAGAATAATTCAAAACTCGAATAATAAAAAAACGCAAGACACTTCGATAAAGAATAATAGGTTGAAATTAAAATCTCTCCGTGTAGTTCTCACAGGTAATTTATTTGTTAATTTATATTCAAAATATATATTTTATAGACCTAAAACATGAATTTTATTTATATTTCTTTTTATTCTTCCAGATATTTTCAAGGATAAAAAATTTAAAGGTTTGAAGACTTCTACCAGTATATCTTTGGTAAGAATTCAAGAAACTTATTTAAAATAAAATGCTCTCTCTTATAGATTAAGAACCTGGTAATATTATAGAGAAGGATGTTGATAAATAAAAATTTGGAGATGATTATCAGACCACTTTATTCGAATCTTCACCCAAGTCTACGTTTCGGACTTCTAACGATTCCTTCTTCCGGACCATACGGAGTAAATTAAATTTGCCCTCAATTTTATCATAATAAATTGTTGATTGATTTCCCTAGTATACATTACTTAAAGGTAATGGAGCCAGACAAAGAATGATTTACTAGCGAAATCAATCAACAATTTATTATGACAAAATTGAGGGCAAATTTAATTCTTAACTCCGCATGGTTCTGAAGAAGGAGTCGTTAGAACTCCGAAAGGTAAAATATAACAGGAGAGAATCCGAATAAATTGGCCTGAACCTATAAAATAAAAAATATTTAATGGTTCTAGCTCTTATAGTTTCTGAGATATTTTGGTACGAATAGAGGAGGAGTGTTAATTATATATATAGATATGAAATTATAAAGTAATCCCATTTCGGAAAAATATTTGTATATATCGTCCTTATTAAAATTTATTTATTTTTTTTTCAGAAGAAAGATACAAACGAATTAACAAGCAAGAAAGAAAGAAGAAACTCGCATCAAGGTAAAAATTTATTGCAAATTTTATATTAATGATGGTTAAATTTAAATAATAATTAATAATATAAATACAATTTTTTTAGAAATTAATAAACCAATTCACTCTAAAAAAAATAATTCTTACTCCAAAATTCTCCAGGTAAATAGCCTCAAGAACTTAATGTTTTGTGGATGTGAAGATTTAATCAGGATTCGCAGCCAGGAGATTAAATAAAAAACAAATTTTATTCACCGACGTTTCAGTCCTCAATCGCGACCTTCATCGGGGCAAAACAGAAACGTCGGCGAATAAAAATTAAATAAAACATTTTTTTTATTTAATCTTCTGGCTGCAATGTTCCTGCGAATCCTCATTTTATATTTGTCCCTCTTGTATTTTAAATGGTATAAAATATTAATTTATGATTTAAATGATTTTAGAGTGATCTTTCAATTGATAATAATTTATTAAATGAAACATTTCCGGGATTAACTATTCTTCAAAATCTTCAATTGAATAAAAAAGTAGAAATAGAAAATGAAAATCCAATAAACAGGAATGAAAATGAAAATACTCCATTAAAAAGGTATATATTTTTCAAAACTTCATTAAAGACAAATTTTATAGGTGCAGTCTTGAAGAGCCCGTGACCCGTGGCTCAGAGTGAAGTCATTATTAGCTTCTCGTGCCTAGGGTCCCTTTCGACACAAGCGAAAAAAAAATTAATTCATTTACAAGTTCTATTACTCTTAGTCACATCATACTTAATAAATTTATTTAAACTCTCATTTTTTCCGCATCGATTATAATTAATACAGTGGTGGATCCAGAGGTGTTTTTCGGGGGGGGGGGTAATCTGGAGTGACTGGTCGCACAGCACACAATTTTTTCTTAATTTCGGTAATTTAAAGGCGCATTCTGTACTTGTTTGCCAGAATATAAATATAAATTGAATTTTTAAGTATTAATTTTTAAAATTTTACATTAAAAATACATTTTTTTTTCGAAAAAAAGTATTTTTTCAAATCTCGGGGGGGGGGAATTACCCCTCCCCCTTGTATCCGCCCTTGAATTAACTCACTTATAAATTAACATTTTTCTTTTTTTTTTAAGGAAATACATCGCCGACTATTTTCATAGGCAAAAAAAATTAAACAAAGTGAAGTCGATAAAAAAAAAAGAAAAGATAGCAAAATCAAATGGATATAAAATATCTACGGAGGCGAATAAAATGTATAAAAGGCTAATTTCATCTAATGGGAACGATGTAAATATATTTGAAAACTATGAAGATAAAGAAAATCAAGATCAAGTTCTTAATGAGGAAGATAAAAACTAACATCCAAACTGAATCTGTATATTTTTATTTATATTTTACATTTGTATATATTTTTATTTGGTACTTTGTACATTTTTTATTTTACTTTAGTTTAAATATAAAAAGATATATATTGTACAAACGCTATTATTTCTTCTTAAACAATAACTTGATCTAGGTCCAAACCAAGATAGAAAAGAGATATGCATCCTATTATTGTCTATTTTGAGAATTATTATTATGGAAATTTTTAATTATAGACCACATTTTGTTATTAATTATTTATTAAAAATGTAAATACTGTAATATTTATTCTCCAGTCTTTTTCAAGTACTGTGCAAATGCTCTGGCTCAAGTGAACTGAGTATGGTGAGAATGTTTGTATTCATCATGTTAATATAAAATAAATTATTTTTTTATTTATACAGTTTTTTATTTAATTTTATTTGAAACATGAAGATCAGAATAGTGTTTTTTTCCTTTTGGTGGCATCATTATCCTTAATTATGTCTTCTCAGTGAATAAGTGGTTAAGTTGATTTTTGTCAAAAATGAGTTAGTGGCCTATAGCTGAATGCACACCAATTGAGCAAAAATGCTCAATGACAAAACATTTTTGACGAATCATGCTTAAAACTGTTTTTTCAATGCTTTTAATTTGAACCAACGCACACAGATTAAGCAAAATCAAAAAACACAATAGAGCATTATTTGACATTATTGATCAAAATTGAGCGTTTTTGCTTAATCAGTATGCGTTTGCATTGAAAAAAATGTTTTGTCAGTGAGCAAATTTCAAGTTCAATTATGGAGACCCTGAGATTTGAAAAATTTCGGGGGGGGGGGGGTCCTTTCTTCATTTATAAAATTTTAGAGTGTATTGCTCAATGACAAAACATTTCGCTTAATCGGTGTGCATTGGCATTGAGCAAAATGCATTGCTCTTGGACAAAACGTTTTGTTAAAGAGCGGTTTTTGCTCAATCGGTGTGAGTCCAGTCTAAGAGAAGCAGGGAGGTATTTTCTTTGAAGTATTTAAGTGAGCAAGTCAGGGGCTGACTTTAAACATTATTGAGGTGTAAGTTGTGGTTGTAGATATTTACTAAAGATGGGGATGTACGTATGTAGGTAGAGGCAGCCAAGAAAAAAATGCTCGGAATGCTTTCATCAATCAGCTGGAAACGTTTCAGTTCTTTTATTATGTACCATTCGCGTTTTGAGGTCCCCTGAATCAAAAAAGTGGTTTTCGCTACATGGTCTGTGTGTGTGTCTGTGTTCAATTTAAAGCATGAAGGAATTGAGCTAAAGGTTCAAATTTTATATTTAAGCTAGGCACCCCCCTGAGGCGTGAAAATAAGCTTTTAATCAAAATCGGCCAAAAGGTACTAGTACTTTACTAATGTACTTTTTAAGTTTTTTTCGATTTTCTCAAAAATCGCTCCAACGATTTTGATTAAAATTCATAAATCAATTATTTTTTAGACGCTCTTTAGAAAGTATATCAGTAAAATTTTTCGTAAAAATTGTTTTAAGTACACTATTGATGTATTTCAGATTTTTCAAATTCATTTTCCGGCTTTTCTTTCCATAGAGCCAATATTAAATTTCTATGGGGATATGCATGTAAATTTCGTATCAAAAGGAGGTGCCCCATGCTTGTAACACCAGATTTTTAAATTCTAAATCCCAAAAAATTGACTTATCACTTTGAAGGTCTGATTACATTTTATTTAATACCTTGGTGGGTGCCTGTTCTATTGTTCTTGTATTTTAAAGACTCGTTCTTAAGAACGAAGTTCAGTTCTGAACGATCTAGATAACTTTGTACGGAGCCAGCTGTTAAAACTGGTTCCCTGGTTAAAATCACAGATAATTTAAAACTGATACAAAATGGTTGTCAAGGAGAATTTTGTTTACAAATGGTGATCTCGAAAGTTCTTAAAATATTGATAGAAAATAAAAAACAGAGATGTTTTCAGAAGATAAACCATATATTCACGATTTGCATTTAATTAAACATTGCAATGCAATTACTTCGGAAGATAAATTTCAAAGAAAAAAAGGCCTCGAGGCTGTCTGGCATCATCTCAAAGAGAATCCAGATGATTTAAAAGATACAAATCAAATAAAAGCAGTTTATAAACATATTCTAAAATGTTTCACAGATAAATCAGAAATGTGCCGCGAACTCTCTGCAAATATCTGTCTTGACTTGCTTGATTATGTCAATAAAGAGAATCCTCTTCTTCAATTTCTAGTCCCTATCTTAAGACAACGTTTGGGTGGCGCTGAAAGAATTGAGACTTCAGAAGAAGTGAGATTAATATGTGTTGAAATTCTATCGAAACTAATACTCGTATATTCACCTCTACCAAGTCCTTATTTACCTGATGTTGTTGCCGTCCTCACTCGCACCTTAGAGGATAATTTTCCTAAACTGAAAAAAGAATCTTGTGATTGTGCGATGTCACTGGCTAAAAGTCAAATTCCGGAATTTCAAAATCATGCCGCACCATTGATTAAGGCCCTCATCACATGTTTCTCCCATCAACATTCTAAAGTACGAGAATCTGCAATCCTTGCTACAGGTATTATTGTATTTTTCTTAATTTTTTATTTCAAACACCGTAGATATAATCTCAAGCTGAACTACAGTGTAGTTCAAGTTGAAAAGTATATATATATATTTTGCAATTAAGTCTTTAAAAGAAATTTGAGAAAAATTTTGTCAAATTGTTCCTTTGATATTTGTGTAGAACTCAGTTTTTTAATTCTCATCAATTCACATTAACAAGATTTTCAAATTTTAACATTAATCTTTAAGTATATATTTGTTCTTATATTTATAATAGTAAAAGAGTTTCTAGTCTGATTCAGATAATTATTATAATTAAAATGTTTAAAATAGGACTAATCTAAAATGACCCGATAAAAATAGTCACTAAACTGAGCTTAAACAATTCAAAGGAAATATGATTCAGATCGGCGATGTACAGTGAGGGACAATATTAAGTCCCACCCATGCCTTTTCTACATGTGATTATTTCATTGTTTTTAAAAAAATATTATATATTTTTTAATGGAAACTTTCATGGTTCAAACCTAGAAAATTTCCACTAAAGTTTTTCATTTTCTTTTATAAAAACAATGAAATAATCACAAGTAGAAAACGCAATATTGTCTCCTCACTGTACAGTGATGATTTGTATAAACTACAAAGCAATGCAATCAGCTTATAAGATTCGCCAAGTTTTCGTTAAGACTTAACTACCTGGTTGCCTAGTCCTTTCACCTATTATTGTTTGAATATAACCACTTTATTTCTTCAAAAAATAATTATAAAATTTATATTGGAACACAAAGAAAAATAACCAGCCAGGTCGCGAAAGAAAAGTTCTTTGATATCATTATATTTTTTTAACTTATCCAGGCGAGGTGGTACGACGAGGCTTGGCTGCTGACATTGAACCAGTCTTTGGACCTTTGGGTGAAGCACTCTTCGACACGGTTCCAATGGTTCGCCAGGCTGTAGCAAGAGTCATTGGAGCTTGGATGTTGCACTTTCACGACCGATACAGCTGGTGGTATAGGCTCGTGCCACTCATGCTCACATGGTATACTAATTCAATTAATAACACTTGAATGGTTTAAATATTTTAAAATTTAATAATAAGATGCATATAAGATTCAGGAGTAGAGATGTTTAACTGAGCTAAAAAAGCATAACAAAATTTTGTTTATGATTCTTTTAGCTTAAGTGACGAGGCTCCAGAATGTCGACGGGACGCCGAAGACCTCTGGGTCCAAGTTGGTAGACAATTTTATGAAGAAAACGAAGAGGATCTTAAAGACAAATATAATTTCCTACCAATTGAAATCAAACATTATCCACCTCAACGTAAATATATATACATATAATATTTTATTTGGCTGGAGACTGTGTATATTATTGGTGCTTGGTAGGCAGCCGTCGTATTGTTATAATTGACACCTGCTCAATCCTGAGGAAGGGGGCGATTAGCACCCGAAACATCGACGAGCAGAATGAAACAAAATTTGTGTTTTATTTCTAATCCTGGCTGCCTACCCAGCATCAATAATATATATACATAATATGTATTACATATATATCTATCTGTTTGAAAATTTATCCCCGGACGAAATTCACATATTCGGAGAATAATACACCAGTCTTGATGGGCCAGTCTCAAATTATTTTTATTTTGCAGATATTTCGACCGGCATCATGTCTGGTCATTTTCAATACAAAAATATGTTTTGATTGAAGGCTCATGTATTATTTTCCTGATATATACACAAGTATATATATATTGGGTTGGAAACTAAATAATTGCCGATTTTTCCGGAAAACTGCCATTCTTTTAAGACTTTATCACCATAAACAGCACATAACTGTTTGTCTGTGTTGCATTACTTCTTTTTAAAAATAAAAAAGGAAAATGTGACGAAAATGTTCACTTTGATTTGTCATGTTTTAGCTTATTACATACACACACACACACACACATTATTTAGCAGATCAATGCAATTTTGCTACTGAAGTTTCATTTCATAGAGGTCCAATCAAGAGACCTTATCTGTGCGAAGATGAAAACAAGCATAAAATTAGAAGTAATGCGACCTGATAGAGAAATCTGCATTGACTTTCCAACCCAAAATATATATACATGTATATAAGATGACCATATATATTTCGATCGATGACGGGACATTCAAAAAATCTGATGCAGGCTTGTTATCTATCATAATTCCGTATCAAACGTTGCTTCAAAATGGTCATATGGTCATCATATATATAGGGTGCGCGGCCAAAATCCGGACAAAAAATGTTTTATGGAAAAAGTTGTTCATTACAGTTAATATTAATCCTTTTTGAGTCTCCATATTGAATATAGCCTCCCTGCGCTTCTATCACCCCTCAATCCTCGCTGCGCGATGATAGCGTCTTCAAATGTTCTCGGTTCGTGGCCGAAACGGCTGCCTTGATGGCCGCCTGGAGGGAGTCGATGTTGAGATGCTTGAACTTGGTTTGTCTGTCGAAAACGCTCCACACATGGTAGTCGAGAAGGTTCAGGTTGGGACTTAGAAGGCCACCTTCTACCAAAAATCACCCCGTTTTCAGGGATCCAATGTTGGATTAAATGATTTGTATGATCAGGTGCATCGTCTTGTAGGAAGATGTATGACCTCCCAGAAGCCATACCCTACCAGCCACGTATGCATCTTGGATACCCGAAGAATCTTAAAATCTCGGTCAGCGCGAAGACTTTATATCTACGCCGTTCTTCTGTTACATTCAAAGCTTGACTTGACAAACTCAGCCATTTTAATATTATTAAAGTCTTACCGACATATCTAGTATAGTGCCTACCCCTGCATTCTAATATACTCAGAAATTCAAATTCAATTTTGTCCGGATTTTGACCGCGCACCGTATATTTTATATAAATATATGTCGTCCACATTTTTCTTAATAATATTTAGTTTGTTTTTATAGAATTGAGACCAAATCTCGGATGCCGAGAGTTAGTACTCCGTCAACTATGTAAACTAGTCCCAATGATGGCTGTCGAATTGGACGATTGGTTAGCTCCTGTCCGATCAAAAACTGCTCAACTAGTCTGTGTCGTTGTAATTCACGCCGAAGATGGAATGACTCATCACATAGAGAAATTGCTTCCTGCCCTGTTTCGAGCTGCGATTGATGAACATCCTGCTATCAGGGATACGGCAAGTTCTTGTCAAAATTTAAAAGTTTGTTCTAATTTTTAATTTTAAATCCTTCTTGTTGCAGGTAGAGCATGCCGCATGGCTTACAGGTCATTTCATTAAACCTGATTTGATATGTACGCTTGTTTTGCCCGCAATGGAGGATATAACTTCAGCAGGCCATGTACGAATATTATGTGGACTTTTGAGAGGATCTGATCCAGACTTGTTATCTAATTCTGTACCAAAAATAGTTAATTTTTTAAGGACCCCGCATTGCCTTCATCAACGAGAGGTAAATATTATATACTACATTGCGTATTGATACTGTAATTTAAAATATAAAATAACTTGAACATTTCTAAGTAAATTTAACACAAATCCATTTCATTTAAATAAATAATTACAATTTAAGGACAAAAATGTCGAAATTCTTTTGAATTTAACTACGCTACTAATCCAAATATTAACGCCAAATTTCTAAAATTTCAAAATAATCTTTCCATTTCAGTATTTCTCTGTTTTACATCTTGAATTCAAATGTGCCATACTGTCGGAAATTAATATATGTCGACTCAAAAAATCTGATGTGACAAGCAAAGAACACAACTTTCGATTACCATGTGCTGTGCGACCAGTCACACCAGATTTTTATATTATAAACTTTATAAACCCGGTATATATTTTATTTAGAGATAATTTATATCCTAAAATATCTAGTCTTGATCGTACCTCCTAGATACGCCTATTTATTTTGCATTATATATATATATTGTATCAAATCCTGAATGGACCTTATCGTGGCTACCAAAGTTTGGCAATTAATGTTGGCGGCCATGTATTTAACTACGCCACTAATCCAATTATATACTTCGGTTTTGAGAGTCTTATTAATATAGCACTACTACGATCATTCATATAAAAAAAAAATCTCAAATTATTGCTCTATTAATTTTCAGGCTTTGTATCAATCGCACTTGTTACGTTGTGCAGCTGCTTTAATTGAGACTTGTCCAAAAGCGATTCACCAGGTTTCCTTTGAAATGTTTGTAATCGGGGTTACGATCTTGGGCCTTGCTGCTCAGCAAGCGATAATTACTCAATCAGAAGGTAAGCAAAACAAAAAAAGAAAAAGATCACACCGGTCAACAGGATTTTTGGGTCTGGATTGTGCATATGAAATTTTCGTTTCTCCTACGCTAAAAATAAAGGGAAAAATAATTTTTTTGAACAAAGTTTGCTTTTGTAGAAACTAGAGAAATTTTGAGAAATCACCGATTTTTACTTTTCTTCTCTATATATATGTTAATATATAGAGAGAGAAAGTATTGGATTCATGTCAAAAATTCGATGTCGAGATTTTGATGGATCTTCACGTTTTGAGGTCCCCTGAATCCAAAAAGTGGTTTTCGCGACATGGTCTGTCTGTGTGTGTGTCTGTGAACAAAATATCTCAAGAACAAAAAGAGCTAGGAAGTTGAAATTTTATAATCAAGTTAGGCACCCTCATGGGACGTGACACGAAGCTTTTGAACAAAATCGACCAAAGAGTACTAGTACTTTACTGATGCACTTTTTCAGTTTTTTTCGATTTTCTCAAAATTTGCTCCAACGATTTTTTTTAAATTCAAAAATCAATTATTTTTTAGATTCTCAATAAAATGTATATTCTCATTTTGTCATTGAAATCTTCTGAAGACCACTTTACTCTTGTACTCCATAGAAAAGATAGGAGAAATGGTTGCCATGGTAACAAAATATAAATATTTTCCCATACTTATAAATTGTACATCTTGAAAATCGAATGTACCGTACTGTCGGAAACTAAATACATGTCGACACAAAAAATCTGGTGAGACAGCACAGAACACAACTTTCGATTACCGAAGGTAAGAGAAAGTTGTGTGCTGTAGTCACACCAGATTTTTATATATATATTATATATATAGAGATTTATAATATTTTCTCACCAAATGTTGATCCATCTTCCAAAATTTAAAATTCCAATTAACAATCAACTCATCTCCAAAGATTGCAGTCAATATTGGCATAAATTTATTCTTTATAGCCCTTCCTTCTCTCCCCTAGAAAAATATTCTTCTTTTACATAAAATAATTTTTATAAAATGATTTATTGTTTTAGGATATTTGGAATCGCTGGCAGGTATTGAGTCCCCAGACCTAGCACCTACGGAAGCCACGGCATCCCTTTATGAACGACATACTCTACAATTATTACAAGAGCTAATGGGAAGTGCTGAGAATTGGACAGTGCAGTCACCAGAACGATTTATTTTTGAAGCTCTCTTTGCCAACTCAGGAACCTCTTTTGGTTCACATTTAGAGGCATTTATTCAAATGTTATCGTTGGCAGCTTGCGGGGAGAGAGAGCCTGAAATTCGTTTAAAAGTTTTTATGATTTTGGCATCTATTCTGCAACATCGTGAGGATACATTGCGATTAGCAGTCAATCCGGAACCAGCACTGATTCGACTCATTCAAGGTAGCATTATTTATAATAAACTGAGGGGGATAGTTTTTTTTGAGGTGCCGAACTTGATCCATTGTCCATCGGACGGTGCTATGGCGTAAAGTGGATGATCTCTGATTCAAGGCAGGAATGAGCTTGGCCAAAACCACTATTTACACTCAGTTATCTTAATCGAAATATTATCTTTTCTTAGGAAATTGTTATGAAAATCGCTATATTTACTTTCTATCACATATATATGTATATATATAGAGTATTGGATTTATGTCAGAAATTCGATGTCGAAATTTTGATGGATATACACGTTTTGAGGACCCCTGAATCCAAAAAAAGGGGTTTCGTCTGTCTAGGTGTGTGTCTGTGAACAAAGTATCTCAAGAATCAAAAGAGCTAGGAGGTTGAAATTTGATATTTAAGTTAGGCATCCGCATGGGACGTGACACGAAGCTTTTGAAAAAAATTGGCCAAAGAGTACTAATACTTTACTGATGTACTTTTTCAGTTTTTTTCAATTATCTCAAAATTTGCTCCAACGATTTTGATTAAAACTCAAAGATCAATTATATATATATACACTGTATTATCAGCTTCTTTATATAATAGTAATAAATAACAAAATAAATTGAATTGATTTTTATTTCTAATTCAGATGTCCTATTACCGAGTCTCATTTGGAAAGCTGGTCGTTCGGCTGAAGCAATTCGCACTGCAGCCCTCACTTGCCTTTATGCAGCTCTCAAAGAACCTGAATCCAAGAAGGTAAAGAAAATATCAACTAAACCTCGAACCCTCTCATTTATATAGATGTAAAAATTAACAAATCCGAATTTAATGTTTTTTGAGAAATTCTTCCTTCCTCAGGGAGGACTGGATCTATAACGTGAGTATTTTATTCACATTTAGATCCAAATTGAAAATACTTTTTCAATGTATGAATGACGAGCAAAATTCAAGCTTGTATATTATGGCATTATTTATTAATATGACTCTCAGATTTTTTACTGCAATGGTTCTAAAAGCGAATATAATACTCATCTTATAGATCCAGTCCTCACTGAGGAAGGCTTACAGCAGAGTAGCCGAAACCCCGACGGTCTTAGATTTAAAAGATTTCAATAAAATAAATATATAAATTATTTATGTTTTATTTGGATTTCAAAATTAAGTTTTCTTAAAAAGAAACGAAGTTTCTTTTTAATTCATTATTTATTTTATTCATAATACCGGTAAAGACGATTTTTGGGTCTGGCTTTTGCATATAAAATTTTCGTTTCTCCTAGGCTAAAAATAAAGGGAAAAATAATTTTTTTGATTAAAGTTTGCTTTTGTAGAAACTCAATTCGAATTTTTGAGAAAAATCACTGATTTTTATATATATATTTTTTTTTATAATTTTATTTAAAATTACGATTAGGATAGTTTTGCTGATCATCGAGTCTTTTTAATTTAAGATTTATGCTAAACAATATCATATAAATGTAAAATAACAAGAAATCAAGTTTAAAAATGAATATTTTTTGTATTTCTTTTATGTTTGTATGGGCTGTTTTGTATTAAACAAAAGCAAACTTTAAAAGCAAAAAAGTTCCAGCATTAGAACAGAATCCCAAAAAAAAATTTTTTGTTGACCTGTATAATCAATCTTTATATTTCCTTCTTTTGCATGCTTGATTAATTACATTCTTCTAGGGTGAAGGCGAGTGTCGAGACGTGCCTCTCTTTCCCTCCCGAGATGTATTGGACCGAATCTTCTCCACACTTCGACCAGTTCTCGTCACTCTCATTGAGGATCAAGCCAAACTCACTCGTATCTATGCCATCCGATCTTTGGCTTTGCTTGTGCGAAATGCACGAATCATGGAGCTGCTCGAGCCCGAGCATGTTAATCTAATCTATTCCGGTATTATATTTTTAAAATTTTTATTAGAAATGTTTCAATTACGGACAATCTTTTTATTTTTCAGAATTAATCAAACGATTGGATGATGTAAGTGATGAAGTGAGAAACATTTCCGTCCGAGCAATACATCAACTTTTCTCAATGTTGCCCCAAAACTACGACTTAAATGCAAATAAAACCCATTTAGAATTTATATATGGATCAATGCTTATTCACTTAGGCGATGAAAATAAAGAATTCCAAAAGGCACTATTTAGTAAGTTTTTTTTTTGTTTCGATTTTCTGTTTTTTTTTTTACAAATCATTTAATTACTTAATTTTTCTTTTCAGATATTTTAAAAGACATTGGATCATTGGCACCTCAACTTTTAATAGATAAAATCAATTTACAAAAAGACAATCATTCAAATCAAACAGCTTTAAAAGAGCTTGAAGAATTGATTTTAGATAAGGCTTTTATTAATAGATCAACATAAAATTTAGTATAATTCTTTTAATCTTCGAATTCTGTCCCTTCATTTTATTTATATTATTTATTAGATTTAGTTAAATCTTTTTAATTTAAATAAAATACTGTTTTTTTTATTCTCACAGTAAATTTTTTTCCTCTAGGTTTTTAATTATAATCCAAAGATCACCGTTGGCACTAGTTGAAACATTCTTAAATTTAATTAATTATTTATCATCTAATTATAATTAAATAAATAACTCGAAGTTAAGTTTCAACGTGAATTTTATTTTAGCTTATGCTCATTTCGACGTTTTAACGTGGAAATACACATAAGCTAAAATAAAATCCTTTTTAAACTTAACCTCGTGTTATTTATTTATCTATAATTAGATAATAATTTAATTAAAAAAGTTTTTAATTAAATAATGACTTCAAGTAGAGGCGATATGATGCCTTTTTGTAACCCCAAGGCGAGGCTCTGGCCTTGTGCTTAGACAATCGAAAAGTATTTTTTAAATAAATAAATTATCTTTTTATATAGGATTGAAGAAAAATAGTTTTGAGAAAACACTTCGATCAGTGGCGCAGCGAGGGGGGGAGCAAGGGGGGTCATCATGCCCCGGGCGCTACTCACAAAGGGGCGCCAAATGGTCCGCAAAACAAAAAATTGGTGGATAATTTTTATTTTTATTATAATTGATTTCTGAAAAATATATTTTAAATTTAGTGCCAGTGTAATATAATAATGTTGTATATTTTACATATAATATTATATAGTTTTCGAATGGGAGGGGGGGGGGGAGGAGCGCTAAAAAGGTATTGTGCTCCGGGCGCGAGTTAAGCTCGCTACGCCACTGACTTCGATCAGCTAATCGTTTTAATTGTTTAAGCAGTAGGTCAAAGTCGGTTAAACTAGTTTTCAATTAAAAATATTGACATTTTTCTTTTGGAAAATAAAGCACAAATTTCATATTTTAATATTTATTACATCCACAAAGTAGAAATTTTGTAAACATCGTTTAATATAAATAAATTTGATATTTTATGAGTTAAAAATCGGGATAGGTGGCCCCCAAGAAACAAAACTGTTGAACGTTGAATGTATTCACAAGTAGAAAAAGCCAGAGTTGATAAATTTATAGGTAGATGGAAGGTTTACTCTGAAGGTAATTGTTGCAAAGGTTAAAAATAATTCTTGAAAATTATCCTGAAATTTATTTGGCAAACGACTGAATTGAAAATATTCAGTTTCGGTCTGATATCAGACCATCATCAGGCCTATGAACAAAGAATTATTTATATAAGTCTTGCATACTTTTACGGTGAGACTGGTGGTGGTCTGATATCAGATCGAAGCTGTCTACCAAATAAATTTCCGGATAATAATTTTCAAGAATTATTTTTAATCTTTGCAACAATTATCTGCATCCTTATATCAGAGTAAACCTTCCATCTACCTATAAAAAAAAAGTTGAATGTATTTTCAAAGATACACAATAAATTTGTAAAGTAAAATGGCCTCAGCACCCGAAATGACTTAGAAAAAAGATAATTTTAGGAAACAATGATGATTACATATATATACTCTAGCATAAATTTTCGAGTGTAAAAAAATATAATTAATTTCTTCACTGCTATATTAGAATATAAAAGATTAATAAATTATCTCTTTTGTTTATTATCTATTCATTCAAAAATTTAAATAAAATTAAACAAGTCAAATATTTTACTAACTTTCGAAAGAATTGTTGGATCATTTTTTTTTTTTTAATTAACCAAAAACTAATAATGGAAGTCGGAGCTTTTCAATCTACGAACCGAAACTGTTGGCAAAATCTTCAATCTTAAGAAGGACACGGGTTTCAAGACAAAAGGACACATTTACCCGAGCATTAATATAGTTCTGAAATAATCAATTTTAAACTAAAACAACAATAAGATTTTTTTTTTTGCCAGTGTCAGAGCAATATCAGGCTGAGAAACAAATTGAACAACTAGTGTAGACCTTTGATCAATTGATGGTGCAGAAAAGTCGGGTTTATCATAATTAAAGCCCGGATTTTTATGCAGTAAAAACCCCTAAATATGCCATATAATGTGCAGTAAAAGTATTAAAATATTCATTATATATCGATATTTGGATAAAGGACAAAATGCTACTTTTCAAGACAGTCAAAAAACGAAAAAAACAAACTCATACCTTTTTGACTTTAATTTTATTTTAGTCTTTGAAAGATACTTCTTCCCAGAATTTCTAGTCCTTTTTGACAAATTTGCACAAAGTATTAGGTTGAAAAACACTATACTCTAATAAATTCCTATGATTTCTCAAATCTATCTATATCTATCTATAATTTCATTTTTTCATAATAAACTAAAAAGATATTTTATCAATCTTTTGTAATTTATTTAATTATAAATAATACTTATAAATTAAATCACATTTATAATATACTTAATAATAAATTAAAAAAATGACTAAAAGTTTTTATATCAGTCTAGATAATTGAAAAAAATTATCCTAAATTATACTAATTATTGTACTTTTTCAAAAATTATTTGTCATTATTATTATTATTAAAAAATTAGATCAATACAGGGTGTTCGAGGATCTCTTTTGCTAGAAAAGTGAGTGATTAAAATATAGTGAATATCGAGGAAGTAATATTGAGCATTAAGAGATGATAGTAAAGTTTATAGAGAAAAGGTGATTAAAAGGGATTTACATCTAAAACATGATTTATTTTTTTTTGGTCAAGCTACAGTTGAAGGTGATTAAGATAAAATTTTTTATGATGATATATATATATACCACTTTTTTATGATGGCGAAAAAACAATAAAAAAGTGATTTTTTAATAAGAAACTTTTTTTGTCGTAACCAAACTTACAACAAAGATCTTTTGTTAGTTCGTTTAATATAACAAATTAAATTCCAGAGAATAGTTTTTGTTTTTGAGAACATTTCTGCATGGAATTGATAATATTTCCGATCCTAAACAAAAAATGTCTTTGTTTTAAACAGTAAAGTCTTTAGTTATTTGAGATTCGCGTCTCCTTATCAGTTCATAAAAAGAATTCATTTAATGAACACCCTGTATTAAATCATCAAGAGATCATGCATGCATTTGAATAACCTCTGGCCATTGATCTTTCGGCCAGATGCCATTTGGTCGGGAATTTGGCGGACTGGCTTTCCAGTCCCACTCTTTCACAGGTGTAAACCAATCAGCCCCGTAATTAGCCTCAATATAAGTCTGAGTCTCACATGGTACTCGGACTTTGAGTTCAAGAAATTCAGTCCAACACAATGAAAAATGTGGAAATGTATATTTGAACTTTCGACCTGTTCGCGCTTGTGTGCCTCCATTCCAGAAGCTGCTCGTTGATGAATCCTCATAGAAAAAGAACAAGTCGAGTTTGAGACCGCCGGCGAGAAATGAATATTCCAGACTATCGTTTTCACGTCCGAATACGTGTTTTAACGTCAATCCTCGAGCTGTTAATGCAGGTATAATGGCTGGCGAATGTTCACCTGCGAACGCACCCAAATCAACATCTCCCGAATGCGCGATGAGGCCGCATTGCCGATAATATCTACAACAAAATAGTTTCTTTAAAGAGTCATTGACTAGATAAATTATTATCTCTTGTCCTATTTCGATGGTGAGGTTTTTCTGACAAAAAGAATTTTTAATTTCTTTTATTTTTAGTAAGAAAAAATATATAAAGATATCAAAGGAAAATTCTTTTTGTCGGAGAGAGAATAATAATTGTTTAAATTCTGTTGCATTATTATTAATTATCCTCATGTTTTAAACAGAAAATAATTATGTTTTTCTATTTACCCGAGAAGAGTGCCACTAGAGAGCCAAAAGCGAATTCCAAGAGCGTCAAGGGCAGCTTTGGCCCTTGCAAGTAAAGTCCAGGCCCTTTGAGCAAAACGCAGAGCTTCAGGAGATGCATCTCTGGCACCATGGATCTTAGAGAATGCCTGTGCCAACTATCACATCAAAAAAATATTAATAGAAAAAAATAAAAAAACCGGCTTTGGCTTAAAAGTAAAGAATTAAAAAAAAACCTACCGAATGGCGGCATTCAATAAAACGGGATTCGCGCAGTTGACGGGCTAAGAACCCAGGATCGGCTGGTGCAAGTACAGGTGCACCCTCCAGGCGTATTGTTCTTAATCCAGTAGCACGATCTACGGCGCCTTCAGATCTCATTGCGAGGCCAGAAGTACCCCATGATAATCCCACAGTTGAGAGACGCCTTGACGCCTCCGGATCCGAAGAGAGTGCGCCATGCCACCAGAAGCCACCGTCTCTTTCATGCAATAATACTATCTGTGAATAATAACACATTTTTATATCTGAGTAAAATGAGAAGATTTTATTATTTTTTGCGCTTTTGGGCTACTGTGGCCAATAGGGATCGGAATATTATACCGTAGTTTTTCACCAATATACTAAGATAAGGAATTGCACACACATGTTTATATATATATATATATACTGTATATATATATATATATACTTATATATATAAATATAGAGTTAAAATGAAATAAAAATGTTAAAACATCATTAAAATATACACATGCATACTTACACATATAAAATTATATAAAAATAAAATATTTTTTGTAGCTGCTGATACATTCAAACCCGTATTAGATGCATGTGGGTGCCTCCTTTGCGAAAACAATTTAGGACCTGAGGTGGGTTCCAACAATTAATTGTATTCTATATATATATATATATGTCCACGATTCGGACGCAGTGAGAAGTATTATTAATTTAATTTTTTCAAAGTCTTTTAATATATCCTATATAAAGCCATTATATACAATGTTATTATTATCACATTCACAATGTAAATAATATACCGTTGATATATATATATATATATATATATATATATTGTGCATTTGGTTAGCAAGATTTGAGCCAAAGTTTTGGTCCATTTGACTTAGACTGAAACGTCTTACTAACCGAATAGCATCAATTTTTGGTTTAAAATGTTTCTTGAAGATATGTACAGTTTAATGAAATATATAATAATACTTCACCTGAAGGGGAACATGCCTCTTGACCAGCAATCCCAAAGGGGCTGTACTTGGCAAACCTTGCGGAGACTCTGTCGGCTTCACGTTCCGGATTAACTCAACGATGAAACCGTGTGCCTGAAGACGTTGGCGGAGTTCAAGAACACGCACCTGACGAAAGAGAATGGCGAACGCCAGTGGGGCCGAACGTCCACAGAGCACACACCCCCGGGCTATAAACAATAAAAAAAATTATTATATTAACTTTATTATACCTAACTTATTTTTAATTATAAATGACATTTTTACCAGACGCAATTTTTTCCAATAACTGTGTATCCCAGGGTATTGGAGGGGCGCCAACAGAATGGGAAACGTTACAAAGTAACTGTATATCGGCGAGAAGGTGATTATCGAGGACCTCATCTTGATTAGAGCGTAAATAAAGGAAGGCGACGACGACGAGCTGGAGGATGAGAAGACTAAGAGCTCCCCAGAAACACCAGCGGAGCAACGGAGGTCGTCGCATACCAGCCAGAGGGTTAAAACGGCCTCGCCGTTAACATGTCTCACTATAAAAGTCAAAAAATAAGACATAATAATCAAATAATACAATAATAATGATACGAACCTCTCTAGGCTCTCTATTATATTTAGTTGTTGAATGAAAATGTCAATTGAATTTCGAAGTTAACCTTTTGGCGGGCTCAAGTTGATAACGAATAAAAACAAAAAAATGTAAACATTCAGGCATGCCATCATTTCTTTGTATAAGCTTGTATAAATTTCTTTCTCAGTGATTTATAATTATTCTTTATCTTATATTTTAAATTAAAAGTAAAACGAATCAATAATAATAAGTAAAATATATAAATAATATAAAATTACAAAATACTAAGGCGCATAAATTCAAATAATAAAGAAATCATTAAATATTATGTATTTGTGAAATATACTTCTATATTGTCAGTTTTAGTGCAATACTACACATTTTATTACTTTTTTTTACTTTCTTTTGCCCCTATATATATTAATATATATAGAGAGAAAGTATTGGATTCATGTCAAAAATTCGATGTCGAGATTTTGATGGATATACACGTTTTGAGGTCCCCTGAATCCAAAAAAGTGGCTTTCGCGACATGGTCTGTCTGTCTGTGTATCTGTGAACAAAATATCTCAAGAACGAAAAGAGTTATGCCGGGTATCCACTACGCGCTCCAAGAGGACGAACATTGGCGATGAAGTTTTTTCTCCTCAATCGTCGCAAATCTCCATCCTTTCATGGTTCTCTTCAATTTTGGGAACAAGAAAAAGAAGCAAGGGGCCAAATCCGGTGCATACGGTGGCTTGAGGTATGATTGTGGTGTTGTTTTTGGCAAAAAATTACTCACAAGAAACGATTCGTCAGCAGGTTCATTATTGTGATGCAAAATCCATGACTTGTTTTTCCAAAATTCCGGGGTTTTTTTTCGTATTGTTTCATGCAAATGGCGAAAAACTTCAAAGTAATACTCTTTATTAACCATACGACATAAAGGTTGTTAGAGCTCCTGATGCACTACGCCATGGTAATCAAAAAAACAAATGTGAGCAAAACCATGTGCTGGGGCTTCGTCATTGACATCTTCTCGGCCTGCTTAGAAGAGCTTGTACAACGGGCGCCACAAGTGCCTGATCTACTCGAAAATGGAACTTTGAGCTTAGGCAACTAAAATGCTTAGCTTTTTGAAGTGATATCTTAAAAGTAGCTTTTACCCTTCAGGTGCATTCAAAAAAGATGATTTATTTATTTTAAAAATATTGGTTTGGTTGATTAAGCTCATGGTTCCACATTTTTTTTACTCAGAGTAAACTCTCCGTATGCTATAGTCAACATTTCAAGTGTTTTGGAGAACTTAATTTCATTTTTTACACAAAATTTGATGCAAATTCTTTAATCTATTTTTTTTTCACAGCAGATAATCCCCGAACACTTTTTCACCCTACACACCTTTATGTCTGTCACAAATAAACAAAGAATGGTATATAGCTGGAGCTGTCAAAATATGTTCGTGGGTAGTCGACCAACATAAGAAATCTAAAACAAAAGGAATTGTAGAATCTAGAGAAATTCAAAAAATCTGGTGTGACTGGTCGCACAGCACATAACTTTCTCTTACCGGTAATCGAAAGTTGTGTTCTGTGCTTGTCCCACCAAATTTTTCGTGTCGACATATATTTAGTTTCCACTTATATATTAGAAATCAAGATGTAACATATTTTTTTTTTTTTTTAAACATTCACACTTTTTTCCCATTCACACTCACACACATATTCACACTGTCTTTTCGGCAACTCGGGCCATTTAAGACATTTACGATAACCGTTATTGATTTAATATACATATATGGGGTCCAGGCATTCTTATTTAAGCCATTTGGTATCCAATTGTCTTAAATAAAATCATCGGACTGCCTGGGGTCCGAACCCGCGACGTTTGGTATACGAGGTTAGCACGCTAACCTCTACACCAAGGCCCGAGAGCCTGTAAAATTTATAAACATGGGAAAATATTTATATTTTGCTACCATGGCAACCATTTCTTCTATCTTTCCTATGAAGTACAAGAGTAAAGTGTGTTTCAAACTATTTTGAGAGCAAAATGTGCCATTTTAAAGAGCATCTAAAAAATAATTGATTTTTGAATTTTAATCAAAATCGTTAGAACGAATTTTGAGAAAATCATAATATATAGAGGTAAGAGAAAGTAAAAGTAACCTGAGTGTATATCAAGGGCGGATACAGGGGGGTAAAGGGGGTAATTACCCCCCCCCCCCGAGATTCGAAAAAATACCTTTTTTTCCCAAAAAAATTTATTTTTAATGTAAAATTTTTAAAATTAATACTTAAAAATTTGATGTGTATTTATATTCTGGTAAACATGTACAGAATGCGCTTTTAAATTACCGAAATTAAAAAAAAATAGTGTGCTGTGCGACGAGTCACACCAGATTACCCCCCCCCCCCCCCCCGAGAAACACCTCTGGATCCGCCCTTGGTGTATATGTATGAATAGTGAAGTCCGAAATCTAATTTAAATATATAGATCTTGAAATATTTTAAAGAGGCTTTTCTTTTTAGATTAATGTTGTTCATTTTATTTAGAAAGATTTGTTTAGAACGAAAAACAAGATTTTTCCTAGATAACTTATTTTGTATATTACTATCATTTAAAAGGGATTAAGTGAAATGGATTCAATACTATTTGATGTCGTTCTTAACATTCGCTTTTTCTCCTTTCCTTTCAAACATTTTCGGTATCTAATAAGATTTCAGGAAATTGCCTTTTCACCCCATTTCCAATTGCCAATTCAAAAGGACTTTGCACAAGTGAAAAAAAGTGGAGAGAGAGAGTAAATGGATACCCCTCATCGTTATCTCTTTCCTAATCACTATCACTTAATATAAATTTTTATTTGGCAACAATTGGATCGTTTGTTTATTTATTGGCTCAGTTCCACCAAAGAACGCTCCGTTTTGCTCCGACACATCCGACTTACATTTTACGGTGAAGAGAATTGATATATAGATTAAACTTGTTAGAATTTATATAAAAACGATTTATTTTTAACAACATCCATTTGTAATTTCAAAAAAGTATTGGAATATAATTTATTAAGTTTTAAACAATTCCATATTAAATTCCTAAATCAGTTCTCATTAAAAAATCTGGCGTGACTGGTGGCACAGCACTCAAACTTCACTTACCTTCGGTAATCGAAAGTTGTGTTCTGTGCTTGTCACACCAGATTTTTTTGTGTGGATATATTTAGTTTCTGACAGAACGGTACATTTGAATACAAGATGTAAAATTTATAAACATGGGAAAAGATATATATTTGTTACCATGGCAACCATTTCTCCTATCTTTCCTATGAAATACAAGAGAAAAGAGGTCTTCAAAAGATTTCAAAGGCAAAATGAGAATATACATTTTAAAGAGCATCTAAATAATAATAGATTCGTTGGAGCGAATTTTGATTAAACTTCAAAAATCAATTATATTTTAGAAACTGTTTGAAATGTACATTCTCATTTTGGTCTCAAAATTGTTTGAAGCACACTTTACTCAATGTACTTCATAGGAGAGAGAAGAAATGGTTGGCATGCTAACAAATATTTTCCCACGTTTATAAATTTTATATCTTGAATTTTAATATAACATATGTCGACACAAAAAATCTGGTGTGACAAGTACAGAGCACAACTTTCTCTTACCAAAGATAAGGTTGTGGGCTGTGCGGCCAGTCACAACAGATTTTTTTTTGTATATATAAATATATATATTATATTTTTTTCCCCGATTTGACTACGTAATCTCATTTTGGATATTATACGTCTTAGAGGATAAATTAATTTTTGAAAATCTCAGAGAAATCAAGAGAAACCAATTAGGGGATATATATTATTTATTTAGTTAATTAACAATTCTAGGGATCCCAATCTGTCCAGCGCGTTAAATTGCCTAACATTTCCCTGAGGAATTTCTTGTATTACATAAATACATTTAAATAAATCTTATCCCTTTTCGCACTCAGGAATAATTAGCTAAACGATGTAAAGACTAAGTAGAGCGATTAAATTTCATAAAGGTCAAAGTATTCTTTACATATAATTAATTTTTCACAAGGATAATCAAAGGAAACAAATTTATAAATTGATAAGTAAAAAAAAAAAAAAAAAGATAAGAAATTACTAAATTAAATGGATGCTCTTATTGAATTAAGAAGTGGTGGCTGTGATGAAAACTTTGAGAGGAAGGGCAGAGGCAGCCAAAAAGAAATAATTCTGAATGCTACAACAATTTTCCGGAGACGTTTCGGTGAACTTATTAGGCTGAACGCACATCAATTGATCAAAAACATTTTCAAACAAAACGTTTTTGACCAAAACTGTTTTTTCAATGCTTTTCTTTGGGACAACGCACACCGAGGAATCAGAACACAATTGGAAATGATTCGTCATCATTGAATAAAATGTTTTGCCATTGAGCGTATTGCTCAATCGATGTGCGTTGGCATTGAGCAAAATGTTTTGTCATTGAGCTTTTTGCTCAATCGGTGTGCGTTGGCATTGGACAAAATGTTCCGCCACTGAGCAAAAAATACTAACACACACCGATTAGGCGAAAATGCTCAATGGCAAAACATTTTGCCTAATCGGTGTGCGTTGGCATTGAGCAAAACGTTTTGCTCAATTGGTGTGCGTTCAGTCTTAGTGCTCCATCATCAGTCCTTTAATTGTTTATTTTTTTTATGGCCAGAGTTAGTCTATAAATGCTTGGTATATACATATGTTTTAAATTGTTGACAATTGAACATGTATATTGTTAAACATTGTCTGCCCGTTCAATATACACGTTCAAATGTCAACAAATATATATACCAAGCATTTCCAGACTAACTCTGAGCATAAAAAAAAAAACAATTAAAGGTCTGATGATGGAGCACTAATAAATGCACCGAAACGTCTCTGGAAAATTGTTGTAGCATTCATAATTATTTCTGGCTGCCTCAGCCCTTCCTTTCAAAGGATGCTTATTGTTTATAATTATTAAATAGGATTTCGAAATAAAAAGCTTTTGTATTAATTATTTATTAAAAATCTAAATACTGTACAACGTTTCGACTGCTTATTCTGCAGCCGTTATCAAGTACTGTGCACTTGCTCCTACTCAAGTGAACTGAGTAGGTACTTGAAAACGACTGCAAAATAAGCAGTCGAAACGTTGTACAGTATTTATATTTTTAATAAATAATTAATACAAATGTGGTCTATAAATAAAAACTCCTATAATAATAATAATACAAACCACAAAAGGTTTAATAAACAAAAACTTTTATTTACTTAATTATGCAGGAGTAAAAATAGTCGCTTGTTATCCAGATTCCATTGTGATAGGTATTAACAGTCTCACTTGTCCGGTCTCGATGATTAAGCTTCTCTAAATCGTATTTAATTTTCCAAAAGAAGTTGGTATCAATGGTTTGGAGTCATTCTTATAGAACATCTCTGCCCTGTTTAGACTATTCCAGTATTGATATCTGAAAATGACAAGTTAAATTAAAGTTTTCAACTTAAAATTAACAAAAAATCATCTGGTGGGACACTTGGCACCACACACAACTTTCTCTTTGGTAACCATTTCTACTATCTTTCCTATGAAGTACAAGAGTAAAGTGTGCTTCAAAAGATTTCAAAGACAAAATGAGAATATACAAATTAAAGAGCATTTAAAAAATAGGTAATTGATTTTTGAATTTTAAACAAAATCGTTGGAGCAAATTTTGAGAAAAGCGAAAAAAACTGGGGTACTGAATATCAAATATTAACTAGGTAGAGGTAAATATCAAATTTCAATTTTCTAGCTTTCTTTCTTGAGATATTTTGTTCACAGACACAAAGGCACACACACACAGACAATTTTGCAAAAACCACTTTTTAAACCACTTTTTTGGATTCAGGGGATCTATCAAAATCTCGACATTGAATTTCTGACAATACCAATACTTTCTCTCTATATATATGTTAACATATATAGTTAAGAGAAAGTAAATATAGGAAATAAATATTTGTAAATATTAGCATTTTAGATGATAAAGGTCAAATTTTGTTGGAATTTTTTTACTTTTCCCTTAAAATTATCACTGCTTAAGGACTATAAAATATTGACAGTTAATAAGTCTGAATTTGTATAAAAACGCAACGACTAATCATACATTTGATGGAATAAGTGTTATTTCAATGCCAATATTTTTATTTTTTATTGGATTTCATTATTTTTTTATTTGATTTTTTTACTGTTATTTATTTTGTAATAATCTTTAATAATCTAACGTCCAGTAAGTGGCACAAAGGGCCCAATTTGCGATGGCCTGAAACATGAATGTTTGATTCTAGTGTAACTAGTATATTTGATAAATCTTTGTAAACAATTAAATTGGAAGAGGCTATCATCTAATAAATAATAATAATTATTAATAGACACTACCATTGTCCATAGTCATGTTGCACGTTCTGATGATCTAAATCCATTTTCCTTCCAAATGTGATGTTGATTCGAAACACAAGGGAGTCTTCGTCTCGCGTTTCCTACTCTTGATATTTTCATTAGTAGTAGTTATTCATATTATATAACTTCGGCAAGAATCTTTCACATTTTATTACTTGGTCTTTCTAGTTGCATGTGCTAAAAAAAGAAATAAAAATTAAAGCAAGTCAGAATCAAAGAGTATTATAATATATATGTTTGATCTGTGATTATACTCTTTGGTCAGAATGTCTAGCTAAGAAAAAAAAAAGTCTTATAAGCAAGTGCTGACATCCAACACATTTATGAAGAACTAAAATATAAGAAATGGACCACAGAGTATAAAATCATCTGACCTGCATCTGACCAAGAAATCAAAGAATATTAATAGAGCTTTTTCATAGATAATGTTCAATTTGGCTTCCAAAAGTATTCAATTCATTTGTGATACAGATTAAGTTTGTTTTAATTTAAAAAATCTCACCTGTGACTCCATTAATTTAAATTAAATTTTTTTTTAATATGAAAACATTTTATTCAAGGTAAGGACTAATCTCTCATTTTTATTCCATAAAAAGTAACAGTAATCCCTGTTGCTCACTTCGAAGATTTTCACTATATTACTTCACTTTTTCAAGCTTATTCTGGTATAATATAAATTAATTAATAATGTGAAATCCGAGAGTTTAGGCTCTCATTTACATGAAGTACTATTTCTTTCTTTATGTGAGTAATGAAAGTGAATTTAGCATATGACCGCCAATTTATCCAGGATATGAATCCTAAAATTAAAATAGAAACATTTATTATATAAAGGGGTTCAAGGGAGTAAAGAACTTATTTCAAATCCCAATGAAGGCCATCCCATCTGTCATACTGACATTAAAGAGAAATTATATAAACAAATTAACATGAACTTCCACAAAATATTTTCCTTGTATGGACGAGGGATTACAATTTTAAGTTTGGAGAACCTTTTATAAGATTTTCCTTCTCCAGTAGGATATTTTTAAGCTAACTTTTGATAGGAAAAACATTTAAATTAGGTGATCTATTGGCACATATTCTTGAGGGCTAGATTTAAAAACTACTATTTTTTTCAAAACAAATTCCTATTACAATGGAGAATTGGAGGTATCAGCCAAATTGGGATTGTCCAGGTTAATAAAACTCCCAGGATAAGACGTTTCGGCCTGAATTTATTTGGCCATCTTCAGTTATCGGGAATTATACACATGGTGCAAGTGCAGGAACCATAGAATTTTGTATGAAGCAAATATATTTTATTATTGACGAGTCCTGGTTTGATCACATGTGCACTTGCACTATGTGTATAATTCCCGATAACTGAAGATGGCCAAATAAATTCAGGCCGAAACGTCTTATCCTGGGAGTTTTATTAACCTGGACAATCCCAATTTGGCTGATACCTCCAATTCTCCATTGTAATCACATCACAGCCACAATCTCAAAATTAAATTCCTATTAATTTATTAAAAAATGATTTTCTTTAAAGAAACCATTCAGACATTTGATAATTCTCTTTCAATTAAAAATGATTTAATTTTATTAAATTATTTTGTATTTTTCTAATAAAATTTTTATTTTTCAGATTATTTCTTCTCCAATAATTTTACTTACCATCACCTGATCGATGGCATTTACTTTCGAGTCTCCAAAATATCATCTAGAGACATCATAATTGTGAGTATCAAATTATTGGATAAAATATTTTCTCAACATACCTGTTTAATAATGAATAACAAAGTATTAAGTAAAACAAGTCCAAAAACCCCCCCCCCCCGATATCCACAAAAAAAAAAACAAACAAATATATATATATATATAATGAGAGATCAAGGCAGCCAAAGCAAAACAAAGAAAAAAAAGCTTTTTCATGCTTTATTGAACAACCATTTTAACGTTTGGCTGCCTTGATCTCATTATTAATTATATATTCAGCCTCTACTCCTTGCAATTAACTCAGAGAGAATACATTAGCTTGTCGAGCCTAGGGTCCCGGGTTTGCTTCCCGTCCCAAGCTAGAAAAATTTATTTCATTTGAATTGCCTACCAATCATTTGAAATAAATAGGAATGGGGTCTAAATGGCCTTAGATGTCGAAGAAGTCCTTAAAAAAAAAAAAATAAAATAAAATATATATACATCTAACAAAGCTGTGAGTGTTATTTATCTGTCAGACATCTGGGTCTTCTCTAACACACTACTGTAAGCAGCAAAGCCTTGGGGTTCCGTTTTTATTAAATATTTTCGAGATTTATATATTTGAATCAGATATTAGTATTCAAAACATCTCGATTCTTTTCGGACTTACTAAGTCATAGATATATATATCTAACAAAGCTGTGAGTGTTATTTATTGGCGAGACCAATCATCCCCTGGCCCCTGGGAATCGAACCCAGGATCTCCAGCCTTTCCGGGGCATAGGCGTGCTGTCCATTGCCCCAGACCACCATTCTTAATTATACTGTATATATATATATTAGGAACTGACTGAATATTCGGTTTCGGTTACAGTTTCGGCCATTTTTGGCCAAAAATCCTGGTTTCGGTTTTTAATAATATACAATTTTAAAAGAATCAGAGCCCTTGGAGGGGAGGGGGGGCAAATGCCCCCCTGCACCCAAATGATGCCATTGATTGTATGATACTCATCCATTTAGATTATTTGAAATCTAATTCAGATCTTATTGTTTGTTATTTATTAAGGACCCCTGCAATAAATGAATAACATTCTAGTAAAACTCACAAATGTTTAGGACCAAATTTTATACCCACTACGGATTGATGAACAATAAAATTTGACTCGAAACTAAAGCGTTTCTCTTAAATAAAATAAAACGATACATTGTTTATTAATACACTTATATTGAAACAGAATTTTATATAGCCTCTTACTTTTTTATCAAAGACCAAAGGCAATAGACTTGAATCGTCCTACCCAAAGAAAGTTTATTTGAAGGATCTTTCCTTTAGTGATTGTAATAATAAAATAGTAATACAAATTGTTCGGTTCAAAATTATTGTATTGAGTTTGCAGAACGATATTCATTTTTTAAACATTTTATTTGTTTTTACTTTCTCTTACCTATGTATATATGTAATATATATATAGAGAGAAAGTATTGGATTCATGTCAAAAATTCGATGTCGAGATTTTGATGGATCTTCACGTTTTGAAGTCCCCTGAATCAAAAAAAGTGGTTTTCGCGGCATGGTCTGTCTGTGGGTGGGTGGGTGGGTGTGTGTGTGTTCAATTTTAAGCATGAAGGAATTGAGCTACGAGGTTGAAATTTTATATATAAGTTTTGTACCCTCCTGGACCGTGAAAATAAGCTTTTAATCAAAATTGGCCAAAGAGTACTAGTGCTTTACTGATGTACTTTTTCAGTTTTTTTCGATTTTCTCAAAATTCGCTCTAACGATTTTGATTAAAATTCAAAAATCAATTATTTTTTAGATGCTCTTTCAAATGTATATTCTCATTTTGCTCTCAAAATTGTTTGAAGCACACTTTACTCTTGTGCTTCATAGAAAAGATAGGAGAAATGGTTGCCATGGTAACAAAATATAAATATTTTCCCATACTTATAAATTTTACATCTGAATTCACATGTTCCGTACTGTCGGGAACTAAATATATGTCGACACAAAAAATCTGGTGTGACAAGCACAGAACACAACTTTCGATTACCGAAGGTAAGCGAAAGTTGTGTGCTGTACCCCAGTCACACCAGATTTTTTTGTACAGATTAGGGTTTTAAAAGAATTTTCCTCGAGAAAACATTTTTTTTTATAAGAAAATCTGGAGGTGAGAGTTGACCTCTGAGAGATTTTTATCTTGACTTGAATCATCTTTCCGTAATTTGAACCTTCTGACATTTTTGTCAAAATGTCATTTTTATTTCATTTCTCTTTGTATTTTACTTTTTTTTTCAATTTTTCTTTAGAAAAACAATGTCCAAGTTTTGTTTATCCGATTAAATATTTCAATCACTTCACCAAGAGAATTTTTTTTTTTTTGAGAAAAGTATTCTTTAATGTATAAACTTATGTCCCATGCTGCTTTGATCACATATTTATAGAATCGTTTCTTATTAAAAGTCCCCTGTCAGGATTGTAGCCAAAAAATCCTTTCTTTGGAGAGGGGAGTTTTCGACAATCTCCTTAAAAATTATAAAATATTTTTTTTATATTAATCGTTTTGTTTGGGCTGCATTATAAATAGGGCTAGGAGAGAAGATCAGCACCGGTTTATCCCCAATAAACACTATTTTTTTTAAATAATTTAGTTTAATTGGTGGTTTCAGGGCCGCAGAAAGACTTGACCGGTCCCGGGGCTACATAATAATACAGGCCCCCCACCCTAAAAGTTTTGTTTTAGTTTGTAAAAGGCTTTTTTGTGGCCTTCATGCCAACAATTGTTTTCACAGTTTTTGACACAATTTTTGGAACATACATAGCTTATAATATTTATTGAAGAGGTAAAGTGGCTGTTGTATTTAAACAATAGGTGACAGGAGCAGGCAGCCAGGGATTTAAATAAAAAAAGTTTGTTAAACAACAATAATAATAATACCTAAAATAAAGAGTTTTTATAAATTAAAATTATGCTCCCTCGCCTTGAGTGATAAAAAATAGTCAATTATAGATTCCATGAAAATTATTTTTTATTAGAATTTTAAGGGAGGGGCCCCCTCAGAGGCCCCCTCTCCCCCTCTATCTGCGTCCCTTGGTGGCTTCTATATATTATATAAAACAAATAATTAGTTAGCTCTACTTTAATCCAGGCTAAAACAAAAAAGATGAGAGATGAGAAATGAATGGGGTTTTTTATTTAGGAAAATTAAAAAAAATCTTAAAGGCCTAAATTTTTTCTTTATTATTTTATCTCCTAATTTCTTTTATTTATTTTTTTTTACAAGAAACAATTTTTCAAGATGCTTTTCATTTCTATTCCCTTATCATGTTCTGATGTTTTTGTTGTCTCATCTCATTTATTGTTATAATTTCGAAAATAAATGAGAATACCTCTCTCTTCTATTATTATTATATATTTTTTTTTTTGGCATTTGTTATTTTATGACTTTGACTTGAGTTACAAATGAGTTTGCAAAATCGTTTGTTATTGTTTTTTGTTTAAGTTATTTTATGCAACTTTAATTAATACTGCTATTATTGAATCATCTTTTTTTCTGCTGGAAATTTGAGTTTATTTTAAATGAATAAAATTTTGAATAAAGAAATCTTTTGAAATTTAATGTAAATTATCTCAAAGGCTTCTCCCTTTTATTATATCTACTGAGGGGAAGTTGAAAAAAAATACTTTTTTTTTGAAAAAAATACTTTTATTTTGAAAAAAAGTTATTTTTAATGTACAATTTTAAAAATTAATACTTAAAAATTTGATTTGTATTTACATTCTGGCAAACAAGTACAGAATGCGCCTTTAAATTTCCGAAATTAAGAAAAAATAGTGTGCTGTCACACCGAGAAACACCTCTGGATCCGCCCTTCAGGGGAAGGGAAATGATGTCTTGTGATTGTCCTTTTTATACATTTCTGGGTACACCTATGGTAAGGAGTTAGAAAAGGGAAATTAAAATACCTTAACTAACTGCTGGCTGATCAAAGTTTGGTTGTGGGTTTTTGTACACGAAATCACTTCAAAATGACAACTCGGCATAAAATAAATTTAGATTCAAAAGATATTAATTAAAAATAATTTAATACTATATTGCATTGTAAATATAGAATTTACTTGTTTATATATTGCTTATCATAAGTCTTTGATTCACTCATTTCTTTGTAAGTCAAGCTTTTCCATTACATAAAAACGTGAATGTATGTATTTTCATCTTCCTTGTTTATTCACTTTCATGCTTATGAATCTCCTCTTCTTTGTTTGCCATATTCATTTTTACTTTACTTATCTTCCTTTTTCTCTCTCCATCTATTCTCCCACTTAGTTTATCCTGTCGGAAATTGCCTATCTATCGTCTTGAGGTTTTTTTTTTCCTTTTAAAATCATTAAGGAGGAATATACGCAATTGGCAAAGGGATCAATTTCAAAGTTCTGGTCATGACCTTTTAAAGGATAGCGAAATTATAAATACTAAGCAACCATCAGAATGGCGAATAAAATCTATATATTCTCCGAATCCTGAAAACTATATTTATAGCTCCCCCCACCTCACCCCTTAGTGTAACTGGGAACACCCGGAAAATTTCACAACTTAGCTTTCCGCTTTTTTACAAGATCCGGATTTTATAATTGGATAATTACTAGAAAAATAGTTAACTATTTACTATCACTGGCGGATCCAGAGGTGTTTCTCGGGGGGGGGGGGCATTTTTTTCAAATTACCCCCTTTACCCTCCCCCTGTATCCGCCCTTGTTTACTATATAGCCTACTGTATTAATAATAATTGATTTATTTACATAAATTTAAATTCAAATTTAATTAAAATATTTGTTTGAATTCTTACTACTAAATGTTTACAGTAAATAAAACTAATTGTAGTCGTTATTTCACTTCTCCCTATCTAACTTAGATTCTCGTTTAAAAGACATTGAAAAGGAATCAGCAAGCTCACGTAAAAAAAACACATAGAGCGAAATAAAAAAGGCCACTTAAGAGAAAATACATCAAATGGGTTGATTTTCTTCCCTTTTCACAAGATAAAAGTAGATATTTTTTTCAAATATTAAAATATATTTCTCTCTTTTCGTGGCATAAAAATTTTCAAAGAGAACTTGATCTGCTGTTTAACTCTTTATCGTAAGAAAATGAACTGGATCTATACAAAGAAAAATAAAACTCCATTATATTATCTATAAACTTGAGGAGATGAGTTTTTTTTCTAAATATACTTTACTAACAATTGTTAGATATAGATTTCAAGGATTTTTACTTTCTATTAGCTATATATACATCAGCATATAATATAGTATACCTGTATAGAAAGAAGGTATTGCATCAAACATTTCCGTCCAGAAAGAATGCATTACATCAAAAAGGCCCTAGGAGATAAGTACGGTGAATTTGCCTATCTCATATTTGAATTTGAAGAGTTATATTTAATTTCATCTTAAATTGGATGGGGAATTAAAAAAAAATAGTTTCATAATTGTGCCAACATTGTATCATTGTTAAAAGTTAAAATTAATTTTTTTCAAGGAGGCCTTTCACGCCAATTTAAAATAATCTTTTTTGAATGAAACTCGTAGAACTGCCTAATACAGGCGTGGGCCATCTGGGTTGCCTAAATCTTGTGCGTTAATCTCAATACAGATGCTGATTATGGTATATATTATTAGAAGGTATTGCTATTTTGTCAAAAATTTTGAGGAAATACACGTTTTGAGGCTGCCTGAATGTACCATCTATTGCAATAGTATTGGGACTAAAGCTAGGTAGTTAGGCAGCCCAAATCGCACAGGCTCACTAAACTTTTTTCTGATTAAAACATTTAGATAATTTTTACTTCGATATATCTTAAAATTTAATTATATTAAAAAGATAAATTTTTAAGGTTATTCTTTTGTTAAAAAGGCTCGTTACGATATGTCTTTGCTTAAAATACCTCAAGAACGAAAAAAGCTATCAAGTTGAACTTTGTGATGTGATATACAACCTGAAGCTTTTGAATAAAATCGGCCAGAGAGTAGTACTACTTTACTGATGTTCTTTTGATTTTCTTAAAATCGACTCGCTGCTTCCCAGGCCTACTCTTATACTCCATTGAGAAAATAGGAGAAATGATGTCAACATTTTCCTATGTTTGCCTATAAATTTGACTTTGATACAAAAAAATCCAGCGTGGCAGCATAATTCAAAACTTTCGATAACCGAAGGTAAGAGAAAGTTGCGTGATGTGCAGTCGAATTTGACACTCATTGTTTAGATGACAAAAATTACAAATTAATTATAGGCTAAATATGAGCTTGAGAAGTGGAAAGTTGAATAATTACTTTGTTTAAATAACCCCTTCCTCCTACTCCTATTCCGCCTGTCGTCACATCCAATTATCCGTGTCTGTTGAAATGGACCAATTGTATGCAAGTGAATTTAGAGATAGACACCGACTCTCCTATTCTATCCACTGCTCGAGTATTTAGTAATAATAGTACTAGAATAATCCCGGAATGTATAGCCATGCGTTGTAGTTGTTCCCTACAAATGATGGCGGCATAATAATTTATTATTATTCTCATTCCTCTATCCACCTCTCTCTTATGTATAGGTCTATTAATTATAATAATTATTATTATTAATTGAATATGAAGTAGCCTCTTAAAAATTTTTTTCTATTAAAAATTATATTACTATCATAATTAAAGTTAGTCTATGAAAAAGCCACTTGAAGTAGTTTTCAGGAGAAGCAAAAAGTTTTTTCGGCATTTTAGGCTTTGAATGATAATTCTTTTTATTAAAATATGCCCTTGATCTAGGGTTCAGAGGTAGAGCACTAACTTCTGGTTCCAAAGGTCAAGGGTTCGCGTGCCATCTCAAGGGAAAATACCAAGTGACCTCAGATGCCGAAAAATATGATCCCTTAAACAAATTTAAAAAAATTGTATACAAAAAGAAACAGAACTTTTGCTGTATCAGCTTTATTACTTATTATACAGCATTTTAAGCACTATCCCCTTCAAAATAGTCCCCTCTACTGGCAATACACCGTTCCCATCGTTTCTTACATTTTTGGGCCGCCTCCTGCAACACATTTTGTGGAATGGCGTGTAGGCTTCTACTCCTGTATCCCAAACTGAAAAATACTTTGAAAGGACTTCGTTTCAAAAGCATAGAGGAGATAGAGGACAATGCCACGAGAAGTCTGCGCGCCGTCCCACAAAATGTGTTGCAGGAGTCGTTCCAAAAATGGAAGAAATGATGGGAACGATGTACGTTCCAGTAGAAAGGACTATTTTGAAGGGGACAGTGCTTAAAATGTATAATAAGCAATAAAGCTGATATAGCAAAAGTTCAGTTTCTTTTTGTACAGAACTAAATTATTTATATAAATTCATCAGACTGCTGTGTTCCGAACCCACACCCTTTGGCTTTTAAATTATCAATATTGACATTTGTCAACATCTCTAACCTTTGGGCCACGAGGAAGGATCTGTTGGCACCTCCGATATTTATTAAGGACCATGTATTTTTCATCTCTCACAAGTCTTTTGAAACTTAGTAATAATGATAAATTAGGGAAATGACAAAAGTAAAAATGGGAAAGTTCTTAAAATTTTAGTATTTAGTAATTAAGACATTGCTGATGGGACCAAATTTCATAAAGACCATTGAGTGAAAAGCGATTCATTAAAATAAAAAACTGGTGTGACTGATTGCACAGCACACAACTTTCGATTACCGAAGGTAAGAGAAAGTTGTATTCTATGCTTGTCACGCCAGATTTTTTTGTGTCGAGATATATTTAGTTTCCGTAGATACGTATATAAAAATAAAGAGTGCTTCAAACAATTTTCAGGGAAAAATGAGAATATACATTTTACCCAAGAATATGTAAAAATAATTTATTTTTGATTTTTAATCAAAATCGTTGGAGCGAATTTTGAGAAAATCGAAAAAAAAAAACTGAAAAAGTATATCAGTAAAGTACTAGTACTTTTTGGATGATTTTGTTCAAAAGCTTCGTGACGTCCCAGAGAGGAGCCTAACTTAAATACTATAAAATTTCAATCTCCTAGCTCTTTTCGTATTTTGTTCACATACAGACAGACCATGTTGCGAAAACCACTTTTTTGGATTCAGGGGACCTCAAAACGTGTATATCCATCAAAATCTCGACATCAAATTTTTGACATGAATCCAATACTTTCTCTCTATATATATATTAACTTATATATAGAGGTAAGAGAAAGTAAAAAATGCAAAGCTGTCTCTTTTCATCTTGCTCAAAATATATTATAATTTGCAATTTTATTGTCTAAATTTTTATATAGAAAGGGCAGCCAAAATTATATCATGACGTATTTATTTGATTACCCTTTTGCATAGACTAATTAGTTAATCACAAAACAAACATGTTTTATTAAAAAATTTCATCATCATGTAAATAAAAAAACTCTTTGATAATTTTGACAATTTCATAATATATTTCAAGTCTGTTATAAATGTATTATCAATTTGCATAAAATTGAACTGACTGACTGTTCAACCCTCGATCAAATTACCCCTATAATTAAATAAATGAAGAGTGAGAGAGAGAGAGAGAGAGAGAGAGAGATGCTCATTTATTATATCCCTAAGGGTTCTGTTCTCATCTCTCTCTCCTAATTAATAAGGCAGAATTTATTAAATAATATTGTGACGTCTGAAGAGTGATTTAATTACTTCCTTTTCCTTTGTAAAAAAGGAAATGGCCATCAAAAAAAGAACCTTGCTTAAAGATTAAAAATATACATATTTATAGGTGACGATTTATTACATTTCATCAAGGAGGGCAGTAGACGGAAAATAAATATAAAGAAGATTAAATACCATTCCTAAATTCATAATAGCTTTTCTGTTTATAATTAATGGATTAAAAAAAAAAACGTATCCTTTTTAGCATTTTGACTTTTTATAATTTTGACAGTTAGACAATAACAATCGGCCGTGACCAAGGGTGGATACAAGGGGGGGCAAAGGGGATAATTACCTCCCTTCCCCCGCGAGATTAGGGAAAAATAGAGAAGATTCTTGGAAATTAAATGTTATTTTTAATAAAAAATTTTTAATAATTAATAGTTGAAAATTTGATTTGCAACTTTAAATTACCGAAAGTAAGATAAACTCGTGTGCTGTGCGACCAGTCATCCTGATACCCCCCCCCCCCCGAAAAACTCCTCTGGATCTGCCCTTGTCCGCGACAGGCCGTTGAGTTGAAAGAGGGTGCAAAATTTTTAGTAGAGAAAAGAATAAGGTTTACTAAATAAATTTCATAAAAAATTCATTAAATTTATCAAATTATATTAAAACAGGAAATAAACTTTTATATGAATTTATTTTTTTTCTTATATTTTTTTCTCTTGGGGTGAGCGGACCCCTCTAGGATCACTAATGATCATTATGCTCGTTTGCGGGTACCTAAAGAGCAATTTCGGTTATGCATATTTTTATGTTTTAGATATTTTAGCTTGATCAACCTTTGCCACAGGTCTATTTAAATCAAAATATATTTTGTTTCCTTGTTCCAGAATCGCGAGACGCTGATCTGTTTCATATGTTGCCTATCAAGCAGGCACAGCCTACCCTTCCTAGTTGAAGCAGAGACTTCCTCATCGCTGAAATAATTTGGATATCAATTACCTTGTGAGTTCATTTTTATTTTCAATTAATTTCATATTTCCATAAACTATTCTATATGCATAATTCAAATAAATCTCTTTAAGTAGGGCCTATATAATTTTTAATTTTCCGACAAAATGGATAGTTAAAGATACGCAGAAAAAAGATAATTTAATTGTTCATACAAAAATGGCCTTTTGACATATATAAACTTATTGAACCAGTTATTCGAATTGTGTGGGTGTACAATAACTCAAAAAATTCATCTTGTGGTAGGGACCATGGGTTTACTTCCCGTTCCAAGTGATAATAAATTATATTAGAAACCAATTAATTAAAAAAAAAAAAAAATATGATGTGACAAAGACCTTAACTAAATAAATAAAAAAACATTATTTGATCGTGTTTAAATAGACTTACTGCCTCGAAATTAATAATTTTTGGTCAATTAACTAGGCTGGTACATTTTACGAACCATAGATTTATTACTTAACCTCAAGACAAAGACTTTTTCTTTCTAAAATATTCAATTTTTATTTAAAAAATTATTTTATCATTTATTTATTAATTAATCCCAAAATACAACTTATTTAACAGAGAGAAAATGATTTTCCAAAAGAACATCAGCTAAAAGATCGAATAACCTTTCTCATTTTTTTTTTTTTTACGAGAATTTTAATCTAATTCTTAATACTAAACATCAACAAATATCTCATGAATAAATACAAACAACCCCCCCATAATAGGATATATCGCTATAAGGCAACGTTTATTTATAAACCATTGAATCATTCATTCAAGTAGAATTTTGATTGAATGATAGAAAGCCTGGCTATTTAGCTGTACTATTTGTATGTAAATAATGCAGGCAATAAATTAAATATGTCCATTTACTACCATTTATTTAATCTAATTGAAATTCTATTTATATCAAAGTGTGTGTTATTTTATTATCATCAATAATATTATAAAGGCTCTAACAGACAGAACGCGAAATTCGCGTCGCTTGGCGTTTTTTCAACGCCGCGAAAGGCCGCGAAATGTTGTATAAGGCAAGACTGTATCATCCCCGTCACACAGGGGGCGAACTTACGCGGCGTAAACGCTCTCTTTCGCGCGACAGCTTTTTCGAGTTGTACAAAATTACAACTCCTTCGCGCGAACAGGCGAATCATCAAGATGAGTAATGAAATAAAAAAACTTATAGAGTTAAAAACACTTGTTTTTTCGCCTCTAACTAAATAAAAGTGAATAATAAAATATGTTTTTTGTTGGCAGCCAATCTATGATTAGTAAAAAGTCCGAATCGAGGTAATTGAATAGTATTATCTTATTCTAATTTACAAGCCTCGAAAAATATTTAATCAAAGTTATCATTAATAAAATAAGATTTAAATAAAATCTAATTTTCCAATGATATTCTATTTCTTTCGTAATATAATACTTTATTTATAAAATATTTATAAATTCATTAAATAAAGGTTGTTGAAACATATACACAAACCCGACGTAAGCCCGATACCTTCCTGTGTGGCTTAGCAAAAACCCTTCGCCGCGAAAACCGCGAGCCGACGACGCGATCGCGTCGCTGTTAGAGCCTTAAATGTTTTATTCATATTTGTTTCAATATAGGATAATATATGAATATAGATGAGATGGAATATCTCCATGTAGACTCTCAAAGAGATTAAACATTAATTAAAAAACAAGTTTCAAGAATGAGGAACCTCCTCCCCATATAGCGAGAAGTTAGAAATAGTGACAAATGTCAATATTGATACACAAGGAATAGGAGTTCGGATCTCAGGCAGTCCTTTGATATTTATTTATTAACATAATTAGTAAAGTAGAAATGGCCAAAAATGCCGAAAAGATTAAAAAATATTTTTATTTTGTTACCATAGCAACGATTTATCCTATCTTTCCTATGAAGTACAATAATTAAGTTGTCTTTAGAAGATTTCAATTGCAAAATGAGAATATACATTTTATAGAGCATCTAAAAAATAATTAATTTTTGGATTTTAAACAAAATCGTTGGAGCGAATTTTGAAAAAATCGAAAAAACTGAAAAAGTGCATCAGTAAAGTACTAAAACTTTCTGGCCGATTTTGTTCAAAAGCTTCATGTCACGTGCCAGGGGGATACCTAACTTAAATATAAAATTTCAACCTCCTAGCTCTTTTCGTTCTTGAGATATTTTGTTCACAGACACACACAGACCATGTTTCAAAAACCACTTTTTTGGATTCATGGGACCTCAAAACGTGAAGATCCATCAAACTCGATATGAATCCATTTCTTTCTCTCTCTCTATATATATATATATATATATTAACATATATACAAGCAAGAGAAAGTAAAAATACGAATATAGTCTTCAGGTGAATTCATTGTAACAATTCCTTCACATTATTCTGAGCAAATTTCTAGTTTAACAAAATAATCTCCGTTAAATAAGGAGCTTTGCAAGCTCAATAATAAAATGATTGAGCTACGAAACATTAGCATATAGTGGTGACAATTATTCCAATAAATTAGTCTGGAAAAGATATTCGTATTTATATTTTTATGAAATATATAGGGTATAGGCCTACCTGACAATAATAAGAGAAATTTAAAGACCACCTCATATATAAACAAATATTTGACTCCAAATAGTAAAACATTTCAATATCATTTTGATGCCTTCCTTGGTGTAGTGGTTAGCATGCTGGCCATTTGGACCAAGGGTCGCGGGTTGGCATTCCGTCACATGCGACAAATATTTATTTAGATTGGATTGGCTACTAATCAATTTAAATAAATAAGGACGGGATCTAAATTAAATAAAAATAAAAATGTTGAAAAAAATATTAGACTATCTTCATGGTTAAGACTCATCACATCTATAAACAAATATTTGACTCCAAATAGTAAAACATATTTATTTCCCTTCCTTTGAGGACAATACGTTTTCCCACATTTTGATTTAGAGTAAAATAAAATCTTTAACCCATCCTTGAGTTTTTTTTTAATGACTTATCTTGTGACCTTGTGTCATTATTATTATTAATCTTAAATTTGTTTTGACCAAACCCAGTTTGTTATAAACTTCTCACTTTATTTTTAAAAATTTCATGATTTTTATAAACAAATTTAATGAGAGGTTTAATTTAAAAAAAAATATTTTTACTTTAAATTATAGATAATTACCTTAGGTATTTTTTAAATATATTATCATTTTTTTAAAGTCACGAAAAAATAAGGAAAATTTCATTATATAATTTCAAAATATTGGTTATTTAAGTAAAAAATATATCTTTTTGGCCATTTTAAATAAGAAATTAATTGACTCATTAATGATGAAAATCTTAAGATAAACAATTCATATTCCCACAGTTTGGTTAAATTTTTTTTTTTTTTTTTTTTTGATGAGACGATATTCGTTTGATTTTTTAACAAGTTCTCTGAAATGCTCTTTACAACGTCACAGTAATTGGGAAACCATTTTGAAAATTGTAAGATTTCGCTTAGTTAGATCTTTTTAAGTAACCCTATAGTTTTATGCTTATTCTATATTAATTTTAATGTTAACGTTAGGTTAATAAGTATATGATTAACTTGAAAGAGAAAATGACTTTCAACCAAATAGCTTAGGCAAAAAAATAAATAATAAATAGTAAAGGAATCGATCTCAGTTCGAAATCTTAATTACACCCTTGAGTTAATTTAGAGAGAGGGAGGGAACAAATTCATTAATTATTGGACTTGTTGTTTTAATGCAGTTTTGACGTGACAACGTCTTACAAATCATTTGTCTATAGTGGCATGTTAGAGGGGCATGCACGAAAAAGTTTATTGGCTTGAATAACTCCTCTGTCTTAAGAGGTATAATTATGGGAAATATACGGTTAGAAAGAATGAGTTTTCAGCTAAAGAATTCACCATTTATTTTTTTCCTATCATTTTATTTTACCGCGCTGCGGTAAATTCTAATTTGAAAGTTTAAACTCCTGTAGATTCTGAACGGCTAATCAGATCAGACTAAATGGGATGTCATTTGGTGCAGAAAGAAAACCTCTAATAGAATAAATAAAAAAATCCCGAGTAATTAACTCAAAAATTGGTTTTTTTCTCGAAAAACCTCATTTTTTAGACAAAAAAATATCGAAAAATAGCCCTACTTGTGCAACGCATAGCGACTTGACCATAAAAGCTACATTAAATCTAAATATAGTTTTAGAAAGAGTGGTTCAATACCCAGAGGTTATTTTTTCATTTTTTTGATATGACGTCATTTTACCGCATGAGAGCACTCGGCGGGATTTCGTTTTTCGAAATTTTAAACCCCTGTAGATTCCGAACGGCTAATCAGATCAGACTAAATGGGATGTCATTTGGTGCAGAAAGAAAACCCCTAATAGAATAAATAAAAAAATCCCGAGTAATTAACTCCAAAATTGGTTTTTTTCTCGAAAAACCTCATTTTTTAAGCATATGTCGCCCTTAATGGATAAAAGTTTGGCCACACCTGTCATATATTGTTTCAATGAAAATGTTTGAACATGTTTATTTATGAAAACAAACTACTAGTAAAAAAAAAAAACAAAAACAATACTTTCTCTCTTTATATTTCAATATAGGTAAGAGAAAAAAATTTTTTTGAAGTCAAGCAAAAGACGTTGTCACGTTAAAAAGCCACCGGCTGTGTAGAAGACACAGCCAACACCTAATTTTTTTATTCATTTTAAAAGTGTGGAGAAAAAAATTCTTAAATAATGTAATTTTTGAGAAAAAGCACACTGTAAGAATGTATTATATATATATTTTGTTACCAAGACAACCATTTCTCCTATTTTTCCTATGAAGTACTAGAGTAAGGTAGTCTTTAGAAGATTTCAATGGCAAAATAATATATACGTTTTAAAGAGTATTTAAAAAATAATTGATTTTTTAATTTTAATCAAAATCGTTGGTGCGATTTTTGAGAAAATCGAAAAAATCTGAAAAACTACATCAGTAAAGTACTAGTACTTTTTGACCAATTTTGATTAAAAGCTTATTTTCACGCTCCAGGAAGGTGCCTAACTTAAATATAAAATTTAAACCTCGTAGCTCAATTCCTTCCTGCTTTTCTCTCTATATATCAATATATTAACATACTGGTATATAGAGGTAAGAGAAAGTAAAAAAAAAACCAAATTTCACTAAACGTTAAAAATCTCTCACTTGTCTTAATGCCTTCTTAATTGACATAAAAGAATCTTTTTATTTTTTTTATTTGAAAACAAGTTATAAGATTCAAGAGTGAGATCCTATATGGTTAAGTGTATATTTAATGGGGTCAAGGCTCGTTGAGGCGTGATATACGAGACAGGAGGTAACAAGTGTGATGTTTCCATTGCAGAGAGTTTGACCGAGATCTGACCAGAGTCGGAAAAGGAATTCAATTAAACCAAGTTTATTCTCCATTTATCTTTTGTAGCAAATTGAGATTTTCGGATTTGTTTTTAATATCCCTAAAGCTCAGAGGGGAGATAAATAAGAATAAAAATCTTTAATAATTATAATATCGCTTGCTGAGAATTCTAGTGGTGAAAGTCCGAAATTAAACAATTCGAGAAAAGGCGTTTGAAAGTTTTACAAACAAAGATACTTAATTAACCGGGCAACAAATCAATGGATCGATTAGTTTTTACCTTTATTGGCTTTTATTTTGGGTGTCTTCAATAGGCCTAAGTCCTCGGGGATTAGAACTTCAAAAAAAAAAAAAAATAAATATTTTATTAAAAAGTCAATAAAAAAAGCAAACTTGTGGGGTCGTGGAACCCCAGCCAGGAAAACGAAGCTAATTGATTTATGAATTTTAATTAAAATCGTTGGAGCAAATTTTGAGAAAATCGAAAAAAAAAAACTGAAAAAGTACATCAGTATAGTATTAGTACTCTTTGACCAATTTTGTTCCAAATCTTCATGTTACGTTCCAAAACTTAAATCTCAAATTTCAACCTCCTAGCTCTTTTCATTCTTGAAGAGAAAGTAAAAAGAAAAGTATTATTTATTACTTTCTCGTACCCTATATATTTTTAAAACATAATTATTTTATTTTTATAAACAATACTAGACGGAAAGACCGAACCCCGTGCTCGTCTTCAGGGAGCAATTTCCCGCCTTCGGTAGATAGAAAGAGGAGAGAAAGAGAAGGTGGGCGTGGCCTCGCCAAGGCTTCGGCTAACCTCGCCTTTCTCCGCCGTCGCTCGGGCGTTGGAACGTATTTTTGTTAGGAACGCATTTTTGTTACGTTACATTTTCTCCCAATTCAGGGTGCGTAAGCCGCGTTAAAGAAATAAATTATAAAAAATCTGGTGTGACTGGTCGCACATCACACAACTTTCTCTTACCCTCGGTAAGTGTAAGTTGTTTCTGTGCTTGTCACGCCGGATTTTTTGTGTCGGCATATTTAATTTCCGACAGTACGGTACATTTCAATTCAAGATATAATATTTATAAACATAGAAAAACTTATATTTTGTTGCCATGGCAACCATTTTCATCATTCCTATGAAGTAAAAGAGCAATGTGGTCTTAAAACAGTTTTGATAGCAAAATAAGAATATATACATTTGAAAGAACATCTAAAAAATTATTGATTTTTGAATTTCAATCAAAATCCTTAGAACAAATTTTGAGAAAATCGAAAACAAAACTGAAAAAGAACTAGTACTTTTTGGCCAATTTTGTTTAAAAGCTTATTTTCACGCTTCAGGGAGGCGCTTAACTTAAATATAAAATTTAAACCTCGTAGCTCAATTCCCTTATCCTTTAAATTGACCATGTTGCGAAAACCACTTTTTTGGACTCAGGGGACCTCGAAAAGTGTATATCCATCAAAAAAATTGTGCGATGTTCAAACTTGTCTTCTCCCGCGATTACTCCATCTCTGTTAGGTTGGTTGCCTAAATTCACGGCGTTCCCATTCATTCATTCGTAAATGTCTTTGCATAATCATGTAAACCAGATTTGCCAACCTTTTGAAGTTCACTGCACCTTTGGAATAACAGAATAACATTAAACACTTCATTGAATAAAAAAAAAAAAAAAAAAAAATTAAGTTTAATATGTAAAATTATATAATTTCGTACACCATAATATAACTTTACTACACGTCATTGAGAAAAAATACATAAATAGTTTTTGTTAACTTAAGTATAGGGTAATATTTTTTGGTTTGTCTCAATATCTTTCGCCTGATTTGCGGTTGAGATGGAGATCTGGTTTTGATCTGTGGCTTTTGACTGGTGACTGTCGCTTTGCCCGGCATGGTTTAAGGGTGTTGTCTCTTGCTAATATAAATTAAGACGAGAGAAACAGTATGTCTAATGTGATAATAATGTAAAACAATAACGTAAAACAATAATGAAGACTAATATAAAACTTTAATGTATAACATCTATGTACAATTTCATTAGCTATGGGCTCATGCTCTTGCCCGTTGTCAATAAGCTTCTATCTCTCTATCTCACGGCACCCCTTAGCCAATCACGCGACACCCTTGGGTGACGGGGCTCACCGATTCATGGGCTACCCAGCGAGGCAGGGCAGCTGCCCCCCCCAGCAAAAATTACTTTTATAAAGTGGTGAACGAACAAAATTGGTGGATGCGGCGCGAATGATTTTTTTGTTGGACTCGAGGGTTTTTAGCCTTTAATTCGAAGGCTTTTCCCCTCTATATTAAATAGCAGTCCCAATCTGACGACCATGATCTGCCCCCCCTGACGACCATGATCTCCCCCCCTACGACCACGATCTGACCATGCCCCCCTAGATTTGATCCTGGTACGCCCATCCCGGTTGGTAACCATTGACTGTTAAAATAAATATTTTTTATTTTAATATATTTTTCCGCTTTTGTAGCCTTTACATATATGTGTCATAATCTGTATTATTTTATTTCCAAAAATAATTAGAATATCTTTATTATCAATTGCAAAAAAAAAATTTCTTAAAGTGCTTACTATCTATATTTATTTATTTATCATATCTCATTTCATCAACGAATATAATAATATTATAAATGACTTTTGTTTCTCGACGTCTTTGAAATGAAATGGAAATATAGAAATAGAAGAGAAAGAAAGAGAGGGAGAAAGGAGAATGAGAGAGGCGGGGGTGGAATTACTTTTATGGTTTTGAAATGGACGTCAGCCGGTTAAGTTGGTTCCTTCTTTCGCTCTAATGGCCATCTTGTAAAGGACATTAAAGAAAGAAAAAGAGAGCAATATGCAGGAGTGAAAGAGGGAGTAGGCTTAAAAAAAATAACAAAAGGGATGGAAGAATTAAATTTAACACACAAACAAAAAAAAAAAAAAAAAAAAAAAAACAGAAAAACAATACAAAAAAGGTCATCCTCATTATTTTAATATTATAAAATTTGTTTTTCATAAATTGAATTAAAGATTTTATATGGGTTAAAAAAAGGAGAAATTTGAAATAGAACCAGATAAAATTTCAAAACCTCTTGATCCGATACGATAGTAGAGTATTTTTTACTTTCTCTTATCCTATATATGAAATATATAGAGAAAGTATTGCGATCATGTCAAAAATTCTATGTCGAGATTTTGATGGATATTCATGTTTTGAGGTCCTCTGAGTCCAAAAAAGTGGGTCCCACAAATTGGTCTCTGTGTGGGTGCGTTTGACATTTTAACCATAAGATATGACTAAGTTAATTTTATATTAAACTTTAACAAAATCCCAAAATACTAACTTTATTATGGGGGGTTTTTGAAAAAGATATATTATTTGGAAAATATATTAATACAAAAATATAAAAAGTTTTTCTTGTATTCGATGAATTGAATTTGAACTGAAAGGGAAAACCTTTACTCATTTATCATCTTTAACCAGAAACAGAGGGAGAACATGGAGGGAAAGAGTCGTTCATCTACCTGTTTGAATTTTTTTACACTTAACGACTTCAATCTTCTTATCATATTCATGGAGAGCTTTCTAAAAAAAAATCTATTTTCCCTTAATCCTATTCTCTCCTTATAATTGACTCTTATTTAAATCACAAAGTTGTCGTATGTGTCATTTTTTCATGAAAAAACATAAATTTCATACTTCAACATATTAAGGTTGTTCGGACATTAAGGCACTTACCGGTATATAGATTAATAATTTTTTAATAATCACTATCACATACATATAAAAAAATTTTTTGAAAAGATACCAGGGCGAAAAAAATTGAAATTTAACATTTTTATGGGGAATGTCAACGAAATGCGTACATATCGAATTATATAGCCACTCCTGATAGAGATAAAAAAAAAAAAAAAAAAAAACTTACATTTTATCAATTAACTTCAGTAGGATACTTTAAAAATAAAATCAAAAGTTTCTGACGTGGGCTTTTAAAGATATTTTAACAAGAAGTCAAAAAATTCCTGAAAATAACAATCGGCAATATTTAAAAATAAGTAAGCCATGGGACTCAAACCAGTTTGGCAACGTCACATAAAATAAAACTCATTTCTCGCTGTCAGTTACATTTTTTTTCCATTTTACGATATTTTTCTCGCAAATCGTCCATTGTGTCTAAACTGATTTGTATTACTCATTGTAATATTATAAATAAAATACAACTGAACACCACAGCAAGATCAACATAATCAGCTGTTAAATGCAAATGTTGCCAGATTTATATTAAAAAAAATACCTGAGTCAAAAGTCATTTATTTATTATTTTTGCTAATTAAATTATTAGCTTAATCCAATTATTCAAATAATAGACCATCGATTAAATATTTAGCTATTGAATTTATACAGTCAAATTTTTAATTTAATCTAAAAAAAAAAATTAGTTTCTATTATGACTTACGGGGTACTTACTATACGAACAACCTTACAAGTCATCGAGCAAATAAATACACAATTTTCAATTCGAGATATAATTTATGTTTTTAAATGTAAATGTAATTCCATCTTCATCTGTATTTATTCGAGTTTTTTTACTAACTTATTAAAAAAAAAATTTAATTTCAAGGAAAAATACAAAAATCCTGAAAATATTCCTTTAAGATGAATTTCTTTTTTTATTATAATTTCTAAAATCGACCTGCTGTGATTATATTTTAAATTATTTATAAAGTTTGCTTACAGTCTCATTAAAAAGTTGAACTGGGCGATGAAATTGGGAGGGCTAGGGGTGGCATAAAAAAAGAAGAAAAAAATTCATGGAAATCTTTCTTTTTAAATATTTAAAATGGTATTGAATAAATGAATGGAATTAAGATAAAGGCAATAGACTTGCGCAAAGTGAGTGGAGTTGAGCGAATCAAACTTTTTAATCCCCTCCACCAGGACCCTTTTTCAAATGTTCCATAAAGTTGTGTGTTATTAGCTGAAAATATGAAGAAAAAATATCCTTAAAGTGAATGAAAGGGGAGAGAATTTTATGAATAATGTTCCTAAGGTGGAAATATTTTACAACTAATATTTTTAATTAAACGTTTTTTAAAATAAATTTCAAATAATAATAATAATAATAATAATAATAGAATTGATATTGAAAGTACAGTAGACATCTCAATCATTACGATTTTATTTACTTACAGTTTATACCAGGATTGGCCAACGCGCAGCCCGCGAGATTCATCCCAATTTTAAATATAATTATTTATTGTATTTTTCCACCCCAAAAAATGCTTATAGTGGGTCTAAATCTAATATGGGGATATATAATAGGCTATTATATGCGGCCCGTGGAGTTTTAATGAATTTCCAAAGTGGCCCGCAAGATCATTTGGGTTCAGTGGCGGATCCAGAGGTGTTTCTAGGGGGAGGGGGGGTAATCTGAAGTGACTGGTCACACAGCACACATTTTTTTCTTAATTTCGGTAATTTAAAGGCGCATTCTGTACTTGTTTGCCAGAATATAAATATAAATCAAATTTTTAAGTATTAATTTTAAAATTTTACATTAAAAATATATTTTTTTTCGAAAAAAAGTATTTTTTCAAATCTCAGGGGGGGGGTAATTATCCCCTTTACCCCCCCCCCCCCTTGTATCCGCCCTTGTTTGGGTTGGTCCCCCTGGTCTATACAATACTCTCTTTCTTTACCATTTTTTAGGAAATTTCAGCTTGCTAGGTTTATTACAAAGGAATGCTCATTAAGGTGGCCACTCATTCATTTTTTTATGTTCATTATATACAATTTTTAAGTTAATCTACACCGGCATCCAAGTATTATACATACATAAGGCTCTAACTCCCAGGTGGGGACTTAATTTTGACGAGAGTAGGCCTACTAGTACTTTACTAATGTAGTACTTGTTAAGTTTTTTGATTTTCTAAAAATCTGACATTTTTGATTAAAATTTATTATTTATTAGGTTCTTTATATTCTCATATTGTCCTCAAAATAGTTTGAAGCACACTTTTTACTCTTGTACTTCATATGAAAGAGGAGAAATGCTATCGGAACAAAATATAAATATTTCTTTATCTCTCTTGAATTCAAGTGTTCAAACTAAATATATATCGACACAACAAAACTGTTGTGACAAGCACAGAACCCAACTTTCAATTACCGAAGATAAGAGAAAGTTGCCTGCTGAGTTAACATCACTCCAGATTTTTATATTGATATTTATTTTTGTATGAATTTTGTTAAATCTTATAAAATAAATACCATAATCTTTTGTTGTCTTTCAATTATTTATTTATATATAGGCCTATATGTAATTTCCGTTAGATAAGAAAAATCTTTTTCCCTTTAATACGTAATATTTGTTTTCCTTCTCTTTGAGTTCTGTTGGGCACATGTTTGTTGAGAGAAGTCATGGCATTGATTTTCTTTTTTTTTTATTTTTATTTTTTTTTTGATCAATCAGATCAGATCCTTTCTCTATCTTTTTCTGAGAACATCTCTCCCCTACCCGCCCCTACTATCTCTTTTGGACGCCGTTTGTGGGCGACCCACACATATCTACGCGAGGTGATTTTATAATCCCATCTCATGTGTAACTTTGGCTCATTTGAACTTTCCAGCCCGATAGAGTTTACTCTCTTTCTTTATATATATATATATATTTCAATAGGGAAACTTTTTCATCCCTTGTGGACATGAATTTTTTTTTTTTTTTTTACCAGAATAAAAAAAAGACTTCTCGAATTTGACATTTTTTTTATTTATAACCATTTTTTTTATAGTGGCAAAAAGTTCAATTAAACACTCACACTTTTTTCTCCTCCTATCTTTCCTATGAAGTACAAGAGTAAAGTGATCTTCAGAAGATTTCAATAGAATATAAATTTTAAAGAGAATCTAAAATTTAATTGATTTTTAAATTTTAATCAAAATCGTTAGAGTGAATTTTGATAAAATCAAAAAAAACTAAAAAAGTACATCAGTAAAATACTAATACTCTTTGGCCGATTTTGTTTAAAAGCTTATTTTCACGCCTCAGAGGGGTGCCTAACTTAAATATAAAATTTCATTCTCATAGTTCTTATCGTTGTTGAGATATTTTTTTCACAGACCAACAGACACACACACACACAGATAGACCATGTTGCGAAAACAAAAAAAAATCTTCAATTTAGGCCTATATCTTAAATATTTCAAAATAATATTAATAACGAAGTTAAAAAATATCTATACTTGGAAATTAAAAGGTCGTAAAGAACAAAATAGCCCAGAAAAGTTATTTAAGAAATGTTTTTTTTTTTTTTTTTTCGTTTTTTGGCTCATCTCTAACAGCAGAAGCGAACAAATACAATGTACCAATGGCTACAGGGGGACGTTCAAAAAAAAAAAAAAATTCTTAGAAATTTAGGTCTATTTCATCAATCTTCATTTCCTGCTCTGCTTCTTTATTTTGCATTCGAATTTACGAGAAGTCAGAGATGAGTAATATTAAAATATTTTAATATAAAATCTCTTTCAAGTTTAGAATTATACGCTCTTTTGAACAAGTGCTGATAAATTGAAATACTATACTTATTCCATCAATAATTTTGCAACAATTATAGAGAAACCAAGAAAAGGATTAAGCCCTTCTCAACCCTGCGACCATCTTCATGGCTCATCATAAAATCCTCTTATGTTTTTTGATACACATTGCATAAATTTTATAATGATCTATCAAGTATATCTCATTCAGCGTCCAGTTATTGACTATAACTATAACTATGAAATTAAATTTCTTTATCAAATTCTATTTTATTATTTTTATTTATTTATTTATTCAAACATGTACATAGGGCAGGTTGCCCCTCATAGTGTACACTGTAAATTTGTCATTTTATTTATCAATAATTTGTTTTATTAAACTTCTTTCTGTTTTGGAGGAAGCAAAAATGAAATTAATAACATTTTACTTTCTTCTGAAACAGTTCAAGCTGACTTCAATACTTTGTGGGAAAATGAATTTACGTTACCTACAGTACCTGTCGTAATTTCCTTTCCCCATAAAATAAATTTTAGTTTCCATTTGATTCAAATTTGATTCACTAGTATTAAGAAATATATTTTTTTTTTTAAGTTTTATCCGAAAAAATACATATGACTTTTGATTTAACCACAATCTCTTGTAAGATAACCCCGAATCATTCCCTTAATATATATACCAAGCACATAGATGATTCTCTTTTTTTTTATTGTAATATTTAATCGATTGGTTTTTGGTTTGGCAAGTCATTTATCAAGATGGAAGATCATTTCATTTGAAAGATGTTCTTTTCTTCCCGGCTCTCTTTCTTTCTCTCCCTGGGCGCCATTCTATTTTGATCTATCGTCTCCATGCCTTTAGAATAGCAGCAGCACAAAGAATAGATTAAACTTTACTCTATTTTTTTTTCTTATTTTTTCTGCAATTTTTAATTAGAATAAGTTTTTATAGGATAGATTATTAAAATAAAACTAAAAGATCATGTGAGAATATTTTTACTGAGGGATCAAGAGATCTTATTGTAGGGTTAGATCTCAAAACCTATTTAAGGTTTTAATTCGTTAAACTGATGCTTTATACTAATTTGGTTTAAAAATCGATTTAATATTTCTAACTATATCACTTTGACCTGCTTACCTAACGATAACAAAATAGTTCGATTTTTTTAATCTTCCTTCTATATTTTCGGACTGTGCGACGGGCCGGTCTGTTCTATTTCTGCCGGTTGCAAAAAGCCCTTTCCGCCGACCCCGCACTACGGGAATAAGGCTAAGAAAGATGATGATGAATGCAAATAAATATCATAATTATCTTCTTAATAGAATTTTAATTAAATTATTTTTTGAAATACACATAGTAATAGCTATAAATAAAATATAATCTCCGAATTCGAACGAGATTAAAGCGATGTTGGGATAGATTTCAATTCCAAACGAAATTGGAATGATAGAATTTCAATTTGAAAAGCCGTTTTTTTCTCACTCAGGCTACTTTGTATAAGGCTTTTATAAAGGAAAGTATACTAATCTTGTCAAATTCCAATATCCAGTTTAATGAAAAAATTATTGGTATCGTACTTTAAAGGGTTGCTTATATTGTAAGGCAATGAATTTCTAATCTCTTTATGATCTTATTTCCAAAATATTCTAAATATTCTTAAAATCAATCAAGACATTAATAGTGTCAGTATTCATTTCAAAAAGCAAGGGATGTGGGTTCAGATCCGATGATAAATCATGCATAATAAGAAATTTTATTCAAATTTGGAGACTCTAACTTTTAACCAATTCAGACCATGCCTACTATTTTAACACAACCATTCTACCAACATCACTTATTTAACACTTTGAAGGATAGTCAAAAAAAGGGGAAAAAAATTGACCCGAATTGATTTAATAAAAACTTGCACCAAGTCTGTGCCCAGAATTGAATTCATTGATTTTATTCTTTTTTTTTTCTTAAACATATGAAGAAGAGAATCCCGAAGCAGAGAATAAAATTGTTATTTACGAGAGAGGTGGGGGGTGGAGTGTCATATGATGTAAATGCCCTTGGGGGTCACGTAAAATGGGGGATACTTAAGGAACAAAAAAAAAATAGCGAAAACGAAGAAGAGAAGACGACGCGATGCGACAGCTTGTTGCCATTTATTCCTTTCTCTCGCTCTCTATTTTTTCTTAGACAATTTTAAATTATATATTTATTCAAGATTCTATCTATTTTTCTGATACGAAAAAAAAATTCATTTTTATCTATTTTAAAGTAAATCTAAAAAAATTTATTTAGAATTTTAAGTTACGTTTTAATAAATTTATTATTAAACTTTGATTAAAATTTAGGTTACATTCGCAGATGTTCCATTGTGCTCTTCGTTCTGAGATTTTTTTGCAAAAAGGATTTATGCGGACGATTAGAGTAAAAATTGTTAGTTTGGTTGCCTACCTTTCTCGTATATGAAGAAAAAGTAAGCTTATTAAAATCTGAAAAAATATTCGACTTCTCGATGTTTTTAGACCTCCCTGAGTCCAAAAAAAAAAAAAAAAAAGGGTAAACGTATGGGCTCGTGGACCTCCGCCAGAAACCAAGATCCTCACGCCTTTTCTTCAACTCCGAATATAAACTAATATGAAAATTATTTAAAAAAGAAAAGAAATTTATTTTTCAAGCAGGAATACTTTACCTAATAAGTTTTTTTTCGAAAATTTTGAAATTTGTAATTTTTTTGTCACGTTATGATAAATGACACTATTTTAAAAAGTCTTTATTTTAATTTAAAAAAAAAATTTATTCTTTGACTTTTTTTCAAAAACTGAATAGTTTTTACAAGAAAATCTAGAGTTAAGTCATTTCCGGAATTATTTCTTTCTCTTAGCTATATATGAAATATATAGTGAGAAAGTATTGTGATCATGTCAAAAATTCGATGTCGATATTTTTAAATTTAAAAAAATTAGCCAAATATTGATATTAAACTTGTCAGTCGTCGGTTAAATAAATAAAACTATATATAATTTTAATATTTACTCTATTCTTCAATTTTATTTATTGTAATATTAACATTTATAATTATAATGAAGCGATAGAGATATCAGATATGACCGATATCTCCATCCCTTCATTATAATCACATCACAGTCACAACTCTAAGCAAATATTATAATTTTGCATACTTCTGGCGAAAAGTAGAGATTTAGGAACCATAGTTTTGAATAATCTCATTTACATTTTCTCTAGGATATCTCTATATCCCAGATATAAATATTTAGTTGTAAATATTACCAATAAAAGATGCTAGTCTGAATTCCAGTGTTTTTGAACAAGAAAACATTTCTCTCAAATATAAGTTTTAGCCTCTATGTTTGCGATTTGCATAGTGAACCTTGAGGGACACACAGGGATAAACACGTCCACACCAGGGACACACAGGGATAAACACGTCCACACCAGGGACACACAGGGATATACACGCCCGCACCAGGGACACAAATTTTTCTTCTGGTCACTTTCGATCTACTGTGTGTGTCCCCGGTGTGGACGTGTATATCCCTGTGGGTCCCTCAAGGTTCACTATGCAGACCTGCTGAGGGTGTGTGTATCCCTCGATCATTTTTAATCATATTTATTTGGTAAACTTTAGAAAAATTGCATTAAAAATCAATATTTTACTTAATATTTTTGTTTTTAAGAAAAAAAATTAATTATAAAATTTTCATATTTTAATTAATTTAATTTCCAATAAAATATAATTTTTAATTTTCTTGTCCTATAATACAATTAAAATAATTTCGTATTAAATAAAGTATTGATTTTTATATTACAATTTTAGATATCCGTGTCCGAAATATTTAATTTGCGGTTGAACCGGAAAACCACATTCGATAAAAGTGGCTGTAGCTAAATAACTTCCCACTTTGTGGTTAGCCCTTAGATTCATTCATACATGAGATTAAATTTCAAAATTCAATATCCTACTTAATTCTCCTCTATTCCCGATAACATTTGAATTTTAAGATCCTTTTTTTTGATAAAAAAAAAAGGTCAAGACCTCTGAGGATATTAGGTCTCATTTAAATGATTTTGATAATATTTGATAATCGTCCCATCAGAAATATCATATAATACTGTACTTAGATTCAGGCCATATTTATTTAAATTATACATATTATATATATTATATAGGGTGTTTTTGAAATAGGCTACCAAACTTCTGGAGAGGTTTTCTTATATTCAAATGAAGAACATAAGTCGCATGCATGCACTCCTGAAGATGGGTTAATAGCCCGAAATATATCGAGTTAGAAATTCAATATTTCTTTCATTTTCAACTTAGTGAAACCTCACATATTCTAAATAATTTTTACTTAATGAAGAAAAAAGTTCCTTATAGCAAGGTCCAAAAATGCTTCGTTTTCCCGCTAGACGTTTTTTTCACCAGAATGTTTTTTTATCTCCAGAATGGTTTGACTAATTATGGTGAAATTTGGCATGGTACTTACTGAGATTGAGAACAACTGTTAAAAAATATTCAACCTCATATTATAATATCTTTCAAAATGGCGCCCATTTGAAATTTTTATATTGAAATAACTCGAAAACTACAAATTAAAAAAAAAAATCACAAGAATTAAAAAAGTTAAGATTTAAGTTTTTGGAATATTTTAGCGGAAGTATGATGATTATGTTCTTGCCGCTAAAACTTTTTTGATTCTTGTTTAAATTTGTAGTTTTCGAGTTATTTCAATAAAAAAATTTGAAATGGGTGCCATTTTGAAAAATATCATAAGATAAAGTTGAGTATTTTTTTAACACTAGTCCTTTACCTCAGTAAGTACCATGCCAAATTTCACCATAATTAGTCAAACCATTCTGGAGATAAAAAAAATTTAGTAAAAAAAAAAAATTTAATGACGGCTAGCGGGAAAACGAAGCATTTTTGGACCTATGCTATAAGGAACTTTTTCTTTATTGAATATAAGAAAACTACTCCAGAAGCTTAGCAGTCTATTTCAGAAACACCCTGTTTATATAATATTCAATACAATATAAATTTTTAAATTAGCATAAGTCACTGTTTGCAGATAAAAATAGGGTCAAAACAGATGAAATCATCTAAAAAGGGTAGAACTTTGGTTTAGTTTTTTTTTTCTAACATTGTTTTCACATTCTCTTTTTCTCTTTTATCTACCGGCATATGACATTAAACCAAGTTAAATCCTTCTGTTCTATAAAAATCAACCCTTTAATATCCAGTACTTGTTATATTAAAGCGAATTGTTTTTTTTTTTTTACGTGACTAATTTAATTTTTTCTATTTACTTTCACACACGTATAAGTATAAAAATAAGAATGAGACAATGAAGTGAGAGGGAAGGAGAGAGAGCATTAGTTAGAATTGAATAGGCTCTTAGACAAAAGCCCTTAGAATATAAAGAACCAAGGGACATGTTCCCTCTCCTTTACATTGCCCTTTTATAAAATCAATTTTATAGAAATCAAATTAAAGGGAGAAAAAAAAAAACGTTCAAATTCAATAAGCTAACTTTAATCTTGAGACATAAAAATTGAAATAAAATATATGGAAAATCGTTTACTATAATCACTTAATTAGTCATTTATAAGATAAAATTAAATGTTTGACCTCTGTATTGATTTATTATCAAGTAGACTTTTCGTCAAGATCAAAATTTCAATGTTCTTTTTCGGTATCTTAGGCCATTTAGACTCATTCCCTATTAATTCCATTTAATTGACTAACAATACAATATTTTTTGGAGTTTAGGCTTTCATAGTGTTATCATTAGTAAAAGAATTTGACTTTCGGTTTAACTGTGGTTTATTTGTATAAATTATAACGTTCGGCCACTCAATACAATTAAGATTGTCACAGTTGTAACAATCTTTATAATCTTACCTGAATTGTACCTGAAGAAGGCCACAGAATAAGAATGAGTGGCCGAAACGTTGTAATTTAT